>CM019178.2:66782396-66888710 GCA_009739505.2 Apolygus lucorum
GATGGGAGTTATGAGGTGGCAGAGTTGCCAGAAATTTTCCTGGAATATGGAGGCTGGCAAAATCTACCTGACCAACCTTGGGAGGCCAAAGGGCTAAAAGGTCTCGCCTGCTTGTCTCGCCCCCCAGACGATTTTCTGAGAAAAGCAGACAGTATTTGTGAACACATTGTTCTCGTTAATCCCACGTTACCTAGTTCAAAGAGCAGGCATTTTCCATGAAAGCCCTTCCGCAGATACCTTGAAATCTCAGTATTGTTTGACCAGCACGTGTTGACTTCCAACGCACATCTTCTGAGAACAGCCCACAACGGTTTCTCTCGTCGACGGTTGGTTCTCTAATCCCTCAACACTGAGTTCGAAGGGAAGGATATTCCCTGGAAGACACTTCAGCCCAGCACTTGAGTGACTTCCAGTGAAAACTACCTGGAACAGTAGTGTATGACAATCGACCCGATGTAAATTATGTCAGCTTTATTGGGATTTGGGTCCAACAACAAAATCCTCCTCTTTCACCAAATTTTCGAAAAATTTATTTTCTTCATCAGGGCCTATAACAAAATATACAATAATCAACAATAAAGCTTCGACATGGCTAAGAATATAAAATATATGTTACTTTTTTATGGGGAACTTACTCAGAGGATGAGTTTAGGTTTGAACATCAAACCACAGTCGGGAACAAAGAGGTATAAACCAGGAACACTGAAGGAAAAATTTGGAGGTCAGTATTTAGATATTTAAGGTGAATTTGTGTATAAACTAATAGGTGAGTATTTAGCAAATTAGGTGTAGTATTCTAGTAATATTTAAAAGATAAAATATGGCAGAAACAGACAAAACAGCAGAAAAAACAAAACTCCACTTACCTAATCATTAAATTGGTGTTAAAAAACTTGACTATTATAATAAAATTTGGAAAAACACAATAACATCAGGCTTTAAATTGGTAAAAAACAAATCAAGACAGTCAGATACCAAGGACCACATACCTTTGTTATATTCACTCACAGTTGTTCCTCGAATTCTAGTCTTAGTTATAATGCATCTTGTTAAGTTTTAGTGTCAGTTCTGTGGTAGTTGTCAATTGTTGTAAATCTTGAAGAAGAATAAGTTTACTTGTTATCTCTTATCTACTCTAGTCATTATTATTGTGGTTGTGTCTGACTGTCTTGATTTGTTTTTTACCAATTTAAAGCCTGATGTTATTGTGTTTTTCCAAATTTTATTATAATAGTCAAGTTTTTTAACACCAATTTAATGATTAGGTAAGTGGAGTTTTGTTTTTTTCTGCTGTTTTGTCTGTTTCTGCCATATTTTATCTTTAAATATTACTGGAATACTACACCTAATTTGCTAAATACTCACCTATTAGTTTATACACAAATTCACCTTAAATATCTAAATACTGACCTCCAAATTTTTCCTTCAGTGTTCCTGGTTTATACCTCTTTGTTCCCGACTGTGGTTTGATGTTCCAACCTAAACTCATCCTCTGAGTAAGTTCCCCATGAAAAAGTAACATATATTTTATATTCTTAGCCATGTCGAAGCTTTATTGTTGATTATTGTATATTTTGTTATAGGCCCTGATGAAGAAAATAAATTTTTCGAAAATTTGGTGAAAGAGGAGGATTTTGTTGTTGGACCCAAATCCCAATAAAGCTGACATACTACCTGGAACTCTTTACACATGGGGTTTTCGATACTTGCTGCATAGACATATTTGACGACACTGGTGTCAAAACTAACTGGCGGAAATTATGAGTTGGATCAATTTTCGTTGAATTAGGTTTGGTTATTAAATAACAGTGGATGAATTGGAAGAAGAAAACAAATTTTGTTTTCTTCTTCCAATTCATCCACTGCAGGAATTTAGTTGGTGTCGGTTAAATAAACTGATGGACCCCTCAAAATAAAAAAAAGCTAATACTCGGAACACAGATTGTAATGTTGAAATACAGCTCTAGGCCTATTTTAGCAGACATTGGAAATAGCAAATGAATCAAGACTCGCAGAAGAGTAATCAAGGGATCATTAATCAATAGTAAACTTCTTTAGAACAAAAAGATGGTTTTAAATCAGTATGGGCTCATGCATTAGAGATTAAAATAAGCTTAGTCAATTTTTGGTAAGCTTTTGGCAATGGGGTGTGCGCCTGGGTCGGAAAAACTGTTTACTGTTATTTTTGATCTAATTTAGATTAAAAGTAGGTGATCTAAATTTAGATTAAATTTAGTTTAAAACTAGACCTCATTCTGAGAATTTCGACACCAACCGTGACCTTCTAGCGTGAGAAGACCTTTTCCTATGATTTTTCAAAGTTTCGAATGTTTATGACGTCACAGTGGGCTGGGGGGGTCCTGCCCAGGCGGGAGGGGCGCATGACGTCATAAACATTCGAAACTTTGAAAAATCTTAGAAAAATATCTACTCACCCAAAAAGAGAACGGCTGGTGTCAAAATTCTCAAGATGAAGTCTACTTTCGATTAAAAATTTAAAAAAAAATCAGGCGGCACCCCCATTGCGCTACATGCGAAAATGGATTACATGTGTCGTTCTGTCTTTACTCGGTTCCTCGAACCGTCCCTTAATGGCTCCAGTAATTATATATAACGTAATTACGCTTTTCATGAAAATTGATATACTGTTATTATAAACCAGTTGGTTGGTTACCCGTGCGATGCACAGGCCCTCGGGTAGTTTTACCGAACTACCTACGAGACCTAGAACCTTTTGCCTACTTAAAAACCGTATAAGATTTAAAAAAAAACCTTTTTAAGATAAAAACGAACCGACCTCAAAACTGATGACGGTAAACCACTAAAAAGGGAACAATATTGAACACTTAAATCTTGAAATCCCTCAAGTTCATGACTTTTCCATCGGATTGCCTGGCCTTATCTATCATTCAGAACAGGGATTAATAAATGTGATAAATAAGGTTTCCAAGAATTAATGATCTAAACTTCAGTGACTAAGTATTGTAAAGTAAAGTAAAGTAAAGTATTGTTTAGTAATTTACTTATAAATGTAATAATGAAGTAGTATCAATGTAATGTAATGCATAGTAGTATCAATGTGATGTAATCTAGAAGGTATCACTTCATTTACCGAGATGGAGCGATTTTGCAAAGATACCCCCCTACAACACGGGCCATGCCTAATGTCGGGCAGGAAATCAGAGCAAATAGCATCCCTTCATGCGTTTATCTTATTATAAAAGTGTACAAAGACAAATATCTATCTATCTATACTATCCAGGAGAACTAACCCAAACATTTCCAGAAAACGTAATCGTAATCGTACAATATTTTCGTATGGATTGTCCCAAGAACTGGGCTTATTGTATCTTTCCTGTGACATTAGTATCAGTTCATGAATACTCCAATACAGTGCACAGTTTTCTACACTGCCTGCTCCACATTATCTTCTTTTGATAGGAGTTCCTGAATAAAAACAGTCGTGCGATTCGTTAATTACTAATTCCCGACTTTTACTGATTTCGCCATAATATACCTCACACATTTCTACGATAAGCTACAAACAATAATCCATTCTGACGAATTTCACCCGTACATTTTTTCGCTCACTCACCTACAGGCCGCTGCTAAGTAGACACTCACCTGTAAATAAAAACAAATATATTAACAACCAAAATATTCATCTCCGACAAAGAAATAAATAAATGCAAATTTAAACATAAACTGCCTTTAATTTCAAAATAAATGTAGAGTTTAAAACAAATAAATTTAATTTAAAAAAAGTCATTCCTTTTCTGGAGATTTGCGCCAGCTCTCAATCCCAATAAGTAACTAATATAATGACCATTGGTGGACCGAGGCATTACTTCAAGGGGAGCCTGAAAAGGAAATCTCCCTAATTATTTTACCAACAATAGTCCATTCATGCAGCATAAATCAATGAGCGAATTTTCAAAGAAGTATTTTTTCTACAGTCTCTAGGGATCGTTTTACAATGTTCCCAAACGAATTTCAGTGACGAAATTTTTCGAACAAGTCCATTCTAAAAATTTTGAGGCCATCGCAACAGCTTTATTTTTCTTGAAAAATCGCTAATAAGGCTGTATGCTAATATTGCACGGGCTATGTTCTGAAGATGTTAGGAGTTCTTATTCATGTTCTATACGTCTCAAAGAGCATTTTATATTTTCCTGTGGGTTCAGCTGTGGCCGAGCAAGTTCCGGCATGTGTCCCTGGAGACGAGACTCGGACCGGTTGCGGGGCCGTGAGTTCGAGGCTCGCCTCGGGAGCATATCGATACCTTAAAGCACAAAGGCGTTATGTCCAAAAACGGAGTTTTGGGAAAAACGCAAAAGAAATTATCACCAGTGCAAAATTCCTAAAGTAATGGCTATTTACACTGAACGATCGATAAATTTTCAAGCTATAATCGTCAAGAAGGTCAATAATAGTTTTGTTGAATTTGAGTTTTTCTAATATTAAAAGAAAATAAAAACGCTGCAAATCATTGCTCAAAGGTTTATTATTTTCTGTATAGATCACCCTTCTGTATAGATCACTGGTTCTCCATCAATAGCACCTACCACCATCTGTATTCTCCCTTGACCTTCCCTCTCAAATTTCAGCTTCCTGCGTTCAATAGGATTGAAAATGACTTCGGAGCTCACTCAGCTGATCAGTGCTCTGAAGAGTGAAGAAGATCTCCTCGAATGCTGAAGACGCCTGGAAGAGCACTTCCATTCAATAGGATTGAAAATGGCTTCGGAGCTCACTCAGCTGATCAGTGATCTGAGGAGTGAAGAAGATCTCCTCGAATGCTGGAGACGCCTGGAAGAGCACTTCCATTCAATAGGATTGAAAATGGCTTCAGAGCTCACTCAGCTGATCAGTGATCTGAGGAGTGAAGAAGATCTCCTCGAATGCTGGAGACGCCTGGAAGAGCACTTCCATTCAATAGGATTGAAAATGGCTTCGGAGCTCACTCAGCTGATCAGTGATCTGAGGAGTGAAGAAGATCTCCTCGAATGCTGGAGACGCCTGGAAGAGCACTTCCATTCAATAGGATTGAAAATGGCTTCAGAGCTCACTCAGCTGATCAGTGATCTGAGGAGTGAAGGAGATCTCCTCGAATGCTGGAGACGCCTGGAAGAGCACTTCCATTCAATAGGATTGAAAATGGCTTCGGAGCTCACTCAGCTGATCAGTGATCTGAGGAGTGAAGAAGATCTCCTCGAATGCTGGAGACGCCTGGAAGAGCACTTCCATTCAATAGGATTGAAAATGGCTTCGGAGCTCACTCAGCTGATCAGTGATCTGAGGAGTGAAGAAGATCTCCTCGAATGCTGGAGACGCCTGGAAGAGCACTTTCATTCAATAGGATTGAAAATGGCTTCGGAGCTCACTCAGCTGATCAGTGATCTGAGGAGTGAAGAAGATCTCCTCGAATGCTGATGACGCCTGGAAGAGCACTTTCATTCAATAGGATTGAAAATGGCTTCAGAGCTCACTCAGCTGATCAGTGATCTGAAGAATGAAGAAGCTTTTGAGCAATGATTTGCAGCGTTTTTTACCCACCAACATTTTTTTTACCGACCAACTTTTTTTTACCTACCAGCTAGGTACTACCTACCACACCATACTGGCTTCACACCTTCACAATCAAGTTTATTAGAAAGAACTAAACGCTTCACACTCGATTGGAAAAATAGAAAGCTTCATATTGAAATTTGATTACTGGTTACGCAGAAGGCAAAACTGTATACAAATCGAAGAAATGAACAGCGATCGCATTTTAGTCCGATAAAATTTGAATGGAGATTAGACCTCTTTTGCGATTCACACTCATGATTCTGTTTTATCGAAGGAGAACCTTCAAGTACTCGTAGGGACCGAACGGTTTGTCCTACAGAGCTCCGGGTGGTCTCAAAAATTTTTAAAAATTCAATACTATTTAAAATTGGTGAAAAAACGATACCTTTATTTCGAGAGTTTTCGAGCTAGGGCACTCCTGAAAATTTCAACCCTTAATTTTCACCCCTTAGAAGTGACCTACATCAACCAAAAGCTTCGCGGCACAACTAGACCCCAAATGGAGCCCATATACCAAATTTGAACCAAATCGGTCCAGTGTTGCTAAGAAAAGTGCCACGGACGGCGGACGGACATTGCAAATTTGGATTCTACGCACCTTGAAACGTAAAGTGACAAAGTTTGAGGGGGGGTTATAAAAATTTTTTGCGATACGATCACATAGGCTTATTATTAGAAATAATAAACCAAAATGTGGGAGATGGATGGACATAGCGCATATTTTCAGGTGAGCGGGTCGCAGTTCCCCTCGTCCCAACCCAGGGCGGTGAGGCCAATGGGAAGCCATGAGCGAAATCACCAGAAGCACGTGATATTCTCATTTATGGTCACTGTGTAGTTCTCTACACAATAAAGACAAAGAGACTATTCATTATATTACTACGTGCGATAATTGATTACACCACTTAAAAAAATTTAGGGTTGGTCTTGCATCCGACCGGAGCTTGTCGGTTCCCGGGTTTACTCTTGTTGTGTGCAGAAAAAATTACAAAAACTGCAAATTGTAACACAAAGGTTCATTATTTTTCTTTATAGATCACTCGCCTGCAAAGAACACAGCTTTACCATTGCCACTATCTACCAACCTTAGGTACTTCCTACCTACTTCACAATCAAGTTTATTTTGAAAAAATAAATGCATTACAATCAATTCGAAGAAAAAGGGTGTTGTTATAGGCCTTCATTTGGACCTTTGATTACCGGTTGCTAAGGACGCAAACCTGGAAACCCGAAGAAACGAACAACCATCGTATTTTGGTCAGAGAAAATTTCAACGGAGATTAGGCCTATTTTACAATGCACACTCGTGTTTCTGATTTATCGTAAGTCCAACCCTCAAGTGCTCATGGGGAGCGAACGGTTAGTGCTAAAGAGCACTGAGTGGTGTCATTCGATTCTAAATTCAATACTATTTTAAATTGAAAACAATACCTTTATTTCCAAAAATTTTGAGGTAGGGCGTTCCATTCCCAGCCCTTATTTTTCAACCCTTAGATGAGACTGACATCAACCAAAAGCTTGGGGCACAACTAGACCCACAACTGGAGCCCACATACCTACCAAATTTCATCAAAGTAGGTCCGTGGCAACTAAGGAAATCGCCGCCTACCGCGGTCGGATGGCAAAATTTGAATTCGGCTTTCGGATTCTTCGTACCTTAAAACGTAAACCAACAAATTTTGAGGGGGGAGTTAAAATTTTTTTCTTGGTCGATTCCGAAGGTGCATTATTGAAAATAATAAACTGGTATTTTCCCTTACTTACTGCACTTGTTTTTGTGAAAACGGAGGGTTGGAAACGAAATAATCGAAAAAGTAAGGAGACATTCGAAATCAGCGTTAAATTTTGCATAAGTTAGGGACCTTTGGAAAGCATTTATTCTGGATGTGGGTTCAATGAAAAATACTGAAAATATTGTGCGGGGGAAAACGTAAGAACAAGTTATTATTTTGGAGAAGCGAGCTAAACCAAAACGGACCTCGGATTCAGATCAAATATCACGTAGGAAACTGGCAATTTCTAAAGGGCTGCAAGTAAAACCTCAAAATAATAGGAACTAAAATATCTCGCGTAATTTTGAAATTCTTACCCCCCACAACCACCATTTGTTAACAAAGGAGAATAATGAAGATAACATTAGATAAAATTGTAAGATATTTGTATTTTTAGTTGGTACAACTGGAGGGAAAGGGCGCTAAGGTGCGATGACTAGAGGACATTTTGTATTTGATAAAATCTTGAATGTAAGAGTTGGTTCGAAAGTAAAAGAGTTTAATATCGTTAATATAATTGTTTTCATTGACACTCCTGATCTTACAATTGAACATGAGATCCCTTTACTATTGCAACTGCTTTTTCAGCCCGTCCATTGCTTTGAGGGTACCTAGGGCTAGTGAATACCAACTGCATGTCCAAACCTGATGCAAAGTCCCTGAATTCCTTACTATTAAATGGTACATTGTCGCTGACGTGAATATCTGGAATTCCAAATTGGGAAAACAGCATCTTCAGCACAGCAATAACAGTTTTAGAAGACTTGTCGCGAGCTCTATGCACCTCTATCCAGTTTGAGTATGCATCGACCACAACGAGATAATCCTGCCCCCCAAACTCCATAAAATCACTCGAAATCCTCTCCCACGGTCTTTTGGCATTTGGATACGGTAATAATTCTTCCTTCTGTTGGGCTGGAAGCATAGATAAACAAACTGTGCAAGACTTAATCATGGTTTCTATATCACTACACATTTTAGGCCAATAAAGAAGCGTCCTAGCTCTCTGTTTACACTTGACTATCCCAAAATGAGACTCATGAATCAGATTCAGCATAGCCCTTCGCAGGTTCTTAGGTACCACTACCCTATTTTGAAAAAACAGTATGCCACTTTCTAGGTTTATTTCGTGTCGAATTTTGTAATAAGTCAATAGATCCCCGACCAAAGCCCTTCTATCTGGCCAACCCGTGTGCAAGTAACCAATCAACACCTGCAGTATTATCAGCCGCCGTACCCTTCCTAAACTCAACCACCTTAATTTCTGACATTGGGAATTCATAGGTTAGAGAATGCACCACGCTGAAGGGGGGCTCATAGTTGGAGCTCCTAGGGAGGGCAGCCCTAGATAGCACATCGGCCATAATATTATTTTTTCCAGGAACATATTTGAGATCAAAATTGTATCGCAATATCCTCAACCTAAATTTTTGTAGTCTATTGGACACTTTGTGTACTTCTCTATCCAAAATTGACACCAAAGGTTAGTGATCAGTAAACACCGTTAGCTTAAGTCCATAAATGAATTTATCAAAATATTCCAAGGCAAAACACAAAGCAGCCATCTCTAGGTCAATTATTGGATACCGAGTTTCAGCATCGGTTAAGCTGCGAGAGGAAAATGAGACTGGATGCCCATCCTGTACTAGACAGGCACCAAAACCCAAAGTCGAAGCATCTACATAGATTTTTATAGGTATACTTGCATCAAATATTCTGAGTATTGGGGCATTAGTTAACTGATTCTTCAAGACATCCCATGATTGTTGACAATCAACATTCCAACTGAAGTCATTATCCTTCTTGACAACTTCTCTGAGGGGTTTCGTTACAGATGACAGATTGGGAATAAACGAAGCAAAGTAATTAATCATTCCCAACATTCGCTGAACAATACAAATATCTTACAAAAATAATGGCTTGAAATCAAAACAGGAAATTGATCAATTACCGGGGGTTGATTTCACGAAATGCCCTGGTGGGTCAAGTACTGGTGCGTGCTTCAATGGTCCTTTCCCTCTCAGCCCCATTTTCCTGCCTTCGAGACCTACAAAGGTCTTCGCCCTCCGTGACTGACCTTTCAGAGGCCTTCACCACCGCTGAGCACTGACCAGCCCGCAGGCGAGCGTTTCCCTAAACAATGGATTCATTCGGAGCACGATTCCATTCAAACCAAAACACCATCTAATCGAGAGGCAACCTCGTAGCTCGGAGGCGATACTTCACTGCAGGGAGCCACTGCAAATTCCACCAAGGTACATTATTAATGGGTTAACCCATTAGTGACCGCAATTATTTTTTTCTAAAATTTCTGACGAAACTTGGTAAAATGCCTCATTTTACGTCTAGAAGCACTAGAAAAATAATATTAATAATTTCGGCGTACGAAAAGGTGGTCTAAAGGGGTGTGCCCAAATTATCTGTCTGGGCACTCAGCACTAGCAGTTCTGAGAAAGTAATACACAGTCATCACGAACGATCATTTTTCAACAATTATTGAAGTATATAAAACCAAACAACCGTCACAAAACAGTTGAAAACAGTAAATTTTGTCGAATAAACGAAAAAATCTGGCAACTAACGTATTATCTCGAAAATGTTGAGTGGAATGTATCGAAGTAGTCAATGCACGTTCCCTGCTTTATTCGTGATTTTCTCTTCATTTTCTTCCCCTCCGTATAAAAAATGTGGTGGTCTATATTATCATTGCATCGCTCACCCTAGATGTAGAAATCCATCTTCCAGAAGTCCCTGGATGTCTCCAGGCGACCATAGCCTATCAAAAACGTCTGGGCCAATTCCGTCTGAACTGTAGTTGAGAAACTTTAGAACTCTTCTATGTCAATATCCACCCTTTTTGGGTAGATGCGAATACCCCCAGAGAAAATTCTGCCCATCACCATTTCGCGTTTCTTATACGGCAAGCAGCGTGTACAAGTCCGGCAATTGCTCCCAGCAAGAGGGGTTTTGGAGGAGATCCATAAACCTCTGAGGATTGAAATATCCACAAAACATTTGTGGATTCTTCAACAGAAATTGACGGATATTTTGAATTTATCTCAACTGAGTTTGGTTCATATACTTCATTATTCCCCAACAAAGGGTTGATCGCGTCTTGGAGGTTCACTCCGGTCTACAAAGAATGAAATATATAAGAAATTATAAGAAGGTAAAAATCATCCGATGGTAATAATGAACGAAAGAATGTCATCTCAAATCAACATCAATCAAATATCAGATCTGTAGGAATAATATTCACGGCACACTTATGATGACTATGTGTAAGTAAACGAAAGTGTCGCCAAGTGCCCAGAGGGCTAATTTGGGGACACCATGATACAGTTCAGTTTTTCACGGAGCTACCAAGGGATATTTACTCAGTTATGAACTGTTCTCGTTGGGTAACAACCATAATCTAAAACTATGCAAAATAATGCCGTCAAAATAAAAATTTGAAGTACTTATGGCAATAAATACCGTAGCCCATCGACGACCAGAATGTCACTCATCTTGGAGACTGAATGAACCATACTGAGCAACTGATTCATTCAAACTGAATGCACTCCTAACATGGTAGGGAATCTAGGTAGCTATCTAGGTAGAATTGGGAGAATTGTGACCGGTTTGCCGTTCCGCTACTAGCCCGCTGGGCAATAATGGGTTAAGGCCGCGGTATGCGAATATAGTAGATAAAATTTCATTCAAAATGGTCAAAAAATTGCTCAACAAGACAATTTTTGGGGTTTTGAACGCTAATAAGGCCCCTAGGATATACACTCCTGCTCAAAATTAGAGCACCACCATCCATTTTTTCGTTTATCTCTTTCCTTCTTCCCTTATAAATTTTGTATCCTGGACTGGCCACCAAGGAGCCTAAACATGAATCCGATAGAGCATGTTTGGGACGTGCTGAAAAGAAGAATTCGAGCCAGAGATCCACCATCAGACAATTTTCAGCAGCTGGAAACAGCAGCGAAAGAGGAATGGGAAAATATCCCCAGGAAGGTTGTTTTGAGTAGATTTGTTTAGATTATTGAGATCAAAATGTGACTAGAGATAACGAAGGACCACCCTAGTATGGTGTGACTAGGGACACTCTTTGAAGTACCTACTACTATATTGCACTTGTTGAATCTATCCTAATGACTAGTCTCAGTGGTTATATTAAATTGTAGGTTTAGGAACTTGTGATAAAGGTGTGATAAATAACAGATAACAATAACAATCCCCTTTCCATAAAGATATATTATAATGAAAACAACAGACTGGATTTGTTCCCTAATTCCCTACTTGGCCAAGGTTACACATAAAAGGTAAAGAAGAGATAGCAGAAAATGTCAACAGATGTGACTAGATATAGATTTTGGTAGGTAAAGTTCAAATGTTGATGAAGTAGTGAGAAGAAGTCTTCATGCACAAACTTGAGATGAGGAAGAGGTAGGAAGAAATGCCAATTTTACCTTCAAGTATCCTGACTAAAAGTGATGGTGAAAAAAGGTGGCTTCATCCATCAATAGGCGTCCACTGTCTTCAGCAGGAATACTTGAGAGTGGAAAAGGTGTCAATCCTCCAAAAGGCTGGCCCAAGTAGGAACTTCTCAAGTAGAACAAAGGAACTGATGCCTTCCAACTTGCTTGTGAGATTTTGCTGCGAATCTTCACCAATCGTTGACAGGGGCGACTTTATGGTGCTAAATTAGCACTTTATTATTAAATAATACTTGTGGCAACTTCAAGTATTACAAGGTGACGATTTTAACAAGGTGAAGAATTAATAAAGTTAGAAAAGGCAAAGAGAAATTCGAGATAATAAGAAAATGGCGAGATTTGAGTAGAAACTGGTTAAACTGGTGTTCCATTCAGATGGCTCAAGGCAGGATCAGCTGAAGATGGTTGGCAACACTGCGCGCACTCACGTCACTTTACTTAGTTTTAATTACCATGCCAAGAACAGATTGCAACAAGATTCATTTTAGATAACAATAATAATTTTGCAATATAAAATTATTAAAAAATAGTCCCATATTTATGGGAACACCATGGAACATGGAAACATAGTCCATAGATACTTCCATACCCAGAATGGATGAAGTGGTCACTCAGCCATGATAAGAGATAACAGTAATAATTTGTTGCGCTGATAAGAAGATGTCCACTATTTCAGTGATAAGGAAACTCGTCTTTTTGACGTTGAAGATTATGTTAATGTGAAATTCCACCGGAAATAAGGGTGGTAGGTAGAAAACGGATTGTGCAATGAAGAAAGGTTACTACTGATAGAATTGGAGAAAGAAAAAGCAATGCTAAGTCTGCTGTGTAACAGATAAGGCGGAAACAAAGGTATCCAAAACTTGATTAGAGGCATCGGTCGATAGCTCCAAGCCCTCATCCCAGCTAGAGGAGGTAATACCAAGTATTGAAAAGCTAAACTGGCATAATTCAAACCTTTTTTTCACATTTTCAATTTTTATAATTGTACCACAAGAAGTACATTTTTCTATAATTCATTAAAAACATATTTTTTTCTCGAATTTGTGCCTTTTTTGGTTACCTTTTTTTACTGTGTTTGCAAACAATGTGTGCAAATAGATAAAAACTTGATAAAGGAAAAAAGAAGGGGGCAAACGAAGAAATAGATGGCGATGCACTAATTTTGAGCAGGAGTATATTTCACGGACGACGAGAGGTATTGGCAATGGGGTATTTCGGTGGGTCGGAAATTCAGGTTTTTGACCTCAAATTTGGATTCAGCACCCTTGAAAACCGATATACTACAACTTTGAGCCCAATGATACTATAGCATGTGGTAGAAAAATTAATTAAAGAGATCACACGTTTGAAAAAGACGGGCCGCTATAAATGCACACAAACTATACTCTTGCCTTTATTTAAAGAGCTCTGGGATTTTTGAAGGCCCCGAAGGTTCAGCATCGCTGCAAGAATCCGAGCCCCAGCAGAAGGTCGAGGTATACCTGCGCGACCCCTCCGCCTGTGAACCCCCCCCCCCCCCCCCAACAGTTTACCCTCTTCTGCAAATGCACACTTGATTCACAAATTATTTCGATCATCCCATCACCAAAATCGTGATCAGCGAGAAAAATTGAACATATCGAGTATAAACTCGAGGCAGGTACGATTAAAAAAGAGTGATGAGGAACATTCAAGTAAATTGTCTTACAGCAGAGATTTTTAACCTACCTATATCTTGATTCCAGGTATTTCCCAAATATAAGTTATACATTTAATAATAATTTTTTCTGAGCTTTGTTTACCGTATTATTGTTACAGTTGCGATTAAAAATATTGATTTGTAAGATATTTTTGGGTTGATAAATAATCTATTACGAGAGGTTATTGAATCTCCTAGTAGATTATAAATAAATAAGGCTACAATGGCACAACAAATTGAAATTTTGAGTTGACATTAGTAAATGATGTAAGGGAGAACTCAAGAAAATAGGCATTTTCACTTTACTGTTAAATTATCATAAATTTATACTCACAAACTAGTATTTTAATAACAAAGCAATATAATAATTCATAGAAAAATAATCCATTTTAGATAAGAAAGTATAGCATTCATAGTTCGGGTAACAGTGGCACTACACCTATATCAGAAAAATTTCCGTTCGGTACATACGAATCGTCGTAGTCTTCATCCATGTCGCTGTCTTCTTCCCTAGGTTACTACCATCGTATTGTTCGATTGTACAATAAAATTGTTGTATACAATACAATTTTTTCTTCACCGGGCGCGTTCTGTTTGGGGAAAATGGGTGAGGAGGTAATTCAATTGGGTTAATCTTTTCAATCCGTTTGGGGGAAGAGCTGTGAATGAACGTGATTCCGTTCGTTTTCCGTTAACCCAAACGCGTTTTAAACTCAGCAGCCCTCTCCCGGCCAATCCATCCAAACGAATTACGCCCTCTTCGCCGAATTACAGGAAATTTGGACTCATTTTCATCAGAATAATTAGTACGTTACGAATTTAAATTACAAAAAATGTTCACCGAACGATAAATAATTAAATTGTATGTTGATAGAAGAGGAAGAAGGAAGAGGGATGATGGGTTTTGACCGCGAAGGGTTGTGACCGCGAAGGGTTGGACCCCAAGGTGAGCACCTTGCAACGTTGCCACCTCTTGGCAGGGAAGGGGTTTTGGAACCCGCGGTCCAGAGCTCTTTAAATAAAGGCAAGAGTATAGGCAAGGACTACGCCGTGCGCGTGTGTGAGTACTATTTTGTAGTATCCAAGAGGTCTTTCAAGGGTTTCCGTGCATGGATACTTTTTTCAAAGACAGTTGGCTAGCTACGTCACTATTGGCTAGCTACGTCACACCATTCAAATCTTCAACTTTCCTTAGCTTCTCTGATTTTTTAAAAACATTTTCTCGACGAACAGACCCGATTACCGTTATTCCTGAGCCATACTCTTTTGAAAAAAAAAATAAAAAAAATTGACCGAAAAACCCCATTGTTCATAATGTAAAAATGTTTATTACTCACCCATGAAAGATAAGTATTTCCAACATCAGTCAATATTGACTAATAAATTGTCATCAGAAAAAACACTGTAAATTATTACACTATTATTATTATTATTATTCTCAAGTCTATTTTGAAGAAATAAAAACTTCTCACTCAATTCGAAGAAAATGGGAGTTGTGGGGGCCTTATTAGGAAATTTGATTAATGGTTGCTAAGGACGCAAAACTGAGTCAACTCGAAGAAACGAACAACGATCGTATGGTTAACTAAAATTTGAACAAAGATTAGGCCTATTTTGCGGTTCAAGTCCAACACTCAAGTTTTCATGGGGAGCGAACAGTTGGTGCTACAGAGCTCAGCTTGGTCTCAATCGATTCTAAAAATGCAACCTTTATATAAAAATTCTATGAGCTAGGGCGTTTTCAAAATTTCAACCTTATTTTTCAACCTTTAGAAGTTATTGAAATCAACCAAAAGCTTCGGAGCAAAACTTGATCTCAAATGGAGCCCATATAGCAAATTTCATCATCCATAGCAATTAAGGAAAACGCCACGGACGGCAAAATTTGTATTCAATTCTAGGATTCTACATACCTTGAAAGGTAAATCAACAAATTTTGAGGTGGGGTTAAAAACATTTTTTTGGTCGATTCCAAAGGTTTATTATTGAAAATTATAAACCAAAATAGTGATACGACAACGATAAAATGATAATGATGAAAAATAATGATATGATAACGAAAGCCCGTAGAGCTGAGACAAGACACAACAGGTGTGGTAAGTTATCCGAACGATATGCGTGAAATCTGTTGTAGTTGAATAAAATCTGGCTTTTACTAACATTTTGCTGCAAACATTCGATAGAGAAACCATCAAAAACTAAGAATGGCGTTGTTTCGACTACATTTCTAATTCTGTGTATAATTTAGAATTTGAATAGACAGACAGAATTTCAAACCTATCTAAACTGTATTTTCTTTGGAGCCTACTCAGGTGAGAATAATGAAAGGAGTAACTAAGAAGGGGTTTGTCGATCGGCCCAGAATCGTTAAAGATAAGGTTGATGTAACTATAAGGATTGATCTGACTGGCACGCAGAACCGTTTATAGATGTGGCTGTAATAAAAAGGGAGTTGAGTAGAACGTTGTCTATTTCAACGAAAATAATGAGTTACAAGTTAAATCGATTTCGACGGTTAGGTCATCATCAGTAACAAACAATAACTTATTTTTTGTTGGTTATTGTGTGTTACTGATGATGACCTAACCGTCGAAATCGATTTAACTTGTAACTCATTATTTTCGTGGAAATAGACAACGTTCTACTCAACTCCCTTTTTATTAAAATGATTTTCCACAATCTCATCGCGAGAGATTTTATTCGTATGTGGCTGTGGTCATTAGGATGATCACCCAGCCCAAAACCGAAATTATCGTAAGAAAAAAGTGAAGAGTCTATTGAAAATATTATTGAGTATTATAAAATGAAAAGTAAAATAATAAACCAAAACTGGTACTTGAATCTAGTAGAGTAAAACTTACAAGGATCTAATCACTCAACACCTAATGGGAATGAAATAAGAAAATCGTAAGTGAGGAATACGTTTCTTCGGTTTTCATTGAGAAGAGATTCAAAGAGAGAGAATCTCCTGCGGAAACGAAACCTGCTGGATGTAGTGATAACCGCTGATGAGCGAGGGAGTATCTGTAATCAAGCCCAGCGTTTAAATCTAGTGTTTTGGATGTCATACTTTGATATCCAATTTTACCCTTTAGTTAAACTTTTTTAATTTTGAATCGAACTTTATGCTTCCGAGTTTACCAAGGTAGCGGAATCATAGTTTTCACTTTTCAAGGTTGAAAAAAAGTGCTCCAAAATCAAAATTTCCACTCTCCTGAACGATTTTGTTTCCGTATCTGTCGGTCTGTGTATGTAATGAAATCCTTGTCTCGGGCAAAACTTCACGAAGTCATTGTCCGATTCCGATGAAATATTCAGGGATTGTGCAGGTTGGGGTGCAGATGGTCCACTATGAAAATCACCACCCCCACTGCGCATGCGCAAACGTGAATTTCCACAGTCAACAGTCAAAACTTTTTTATATTTCATCAGATTTCAATGAAATTTTCAGGAATTTTACGGATTTATGTGTAGATGGTCTCCTATGAAAATTGGATTTTCGGATTCTACGTGGTATCTTGAAACGCACCGTAAAACCGTCAAAGTTTACCTCAAGATTTACTCCAAAACATTTCCAAATACAATTTCTCCCACTCGAAATGGGTTAAATTGTAAATTTTTAATAAGTGAATTGATCTTCAGGGCTATCCTGAACATTTTGAGTGGTCGAGCTCATTGATCAGATAACCCCCCTATTTAATTGTTTAAATGTTGGAGTAAAGTTACCTACGAGTGCGTCTATCTTTACTCCACTCTGAAAAAATCACGTTTATCGCTTCAGAAACGGGCAGTGGTGCAATGTTACCCGTCGGGATTGGATTCATTACCCCAGAAATAGGTACTTGATATTACAAAATATATTCTGAAAATTGAACTTTTTAGCTTGAAAAATACAAGTTATACCTAAGAAAAATATAAATTCCAATGATAATTTATTTCAACGAATTTGCTTGAAATGCAATATTTCAAGAGATCACAATTTCAGTCTTCCAGTATAGACAGACCTTATGTAGGTAATCGAGCAAAACTTTCTACAAGTAAAGAAATATTAAAGGACAATAAACGATAAACGAATGACTTATCAAAATCACAGAAGAAGTCTGTTTCACATTCGATAACTTTCAAATGAATGGCAATGGTAAATTCAAAGTTAACCCACGAGTAAATAATATTGTAAATCACAACTTATGAGACCAAAGCACGTTTATGTTCATATCATTGTTGTAAAGTTTTGGTAGGGGCGCGTACCAAGCTTTTTCTCATTTCTTCTCCCCATCTCTTACTTCAGCAACATGAGATACACCAGAAACCTTACAGTCAACACTGCTAAAATTATGAAACTCAAATATTTTTCGTGATTAGATAAGAAAAATATGAGTGAGGCTACCTTTACCCCAACCTTTATAGTGAAGTAAAGATTTCCAGTTTTTGGAGTAAAGTTACCATCAAATTTTTGATAAACAAAGGAATAACTAAGAAAACACTTAGGGATTTTGCTAAACACCTATTTGGGATTTTGCTTAGTGTATTTTCTTCAAAATAAGATATTGAAAGTGATATGATGAGGGCTTGCCTGGTAAATCCACTCCAAACACCTGATATGGAAGAAATTTTGGAGCACGAGAAACAGGACAAAAACAGCTGAACAGGAAACTATGACTAATAACAGCTGATAACATGGATAAAGGCGCCATCGCAAGCAGCATCGATTCTCTGGGATGTGGAGAATAACGAAAACACAATAGCTAACTTTTATCTAAGTTCTACCACGCTTACGTCACAATTGAAGATTCTCACTTTTTGGGGTAAAGTTACCTCTGGTGGGGTAAAGTTTGACGGTTGTACGGTACCTAAAACATCAAATTTTGAGGGGGGGGGGGGTCGATTCCAATGGTTCATTGTTGAAAATAGTAAACCAAAAAACAGATTGTGTTAATTGGTTTTATTCTTTCAAAAAACCCCTACTCTGTCTCATGAAAATGTGCAGCGGTGAGATCGACGTGATGGAGACGGCTGTCTTGGGAAGGTGAGAGGGTCACCAGAAGGATGTCCTGCTGACAAGTGACCGGCTGTAGGCGGAGGAATGAGATCGAGGACGTTTCCTTCGTCCAGTTCGTTAGGAGCTCCCGAGCAACGTCGGGGCAGTCGCTATATTTAGCGTCGGACGAGGGGAAGAATCGCGGGTTCCTATCGCGTTTCCATCGACGCCCACGCGGCTGTTCGTGCGCTGCCCACGCTGGGTCCGATCTCAGACGGATCTCGACAGGACGATCTCGGGCGCCAATTTCCTCGGAGATATCTTCGAGGATTACTCGAATTCGCATGGACTCAACAGAATCACACATCATACCTGCTATGTTTTGGTCACCACAGCTATGATTTGTACTATGGCGAATTTGGAATAAGCGAATGGAGTGAGACAATTATTGAAATTAATTTTGACTGGGTTAAAACTATCAGAAGGGAATTTATTCAAAGAATGAGTTGTTGAATTTTGATTCTGGTCAGTTTAAACCAGCTTGTGATTTTACTGGTTCGAAATTTGGTTCTGGTCTGTTAAAACCAGCTTGTGAATTTAAATAATTATTACTGATTTGAAGATGAGTTGAGCATACTGAGCTCATACAATTAATGTACATTTATATGTAAACAAAATGGAAGAGAGGGTGCTTCATAGAATAAGTCAGGCACGAAGACAATATAATCATAATTCCTTACTAACAAAGGTACCTAGAGGGGAACAATAGATAGTAAGTGAAATTAACTTCACTCAGAAAACGCTGCAAATTATTACACAATGGTTTATTATTTTTCAGTTTTCTATATAGATCACTCGTCTGCAAAGCCACCAACCATCCAACATGAAGAAAAACATCGATCGCATTTCGGTCAGCTATAATTTGAACGGAGATTAGGCCTTTTTTGCGATTCACACTCGTGTTTCTGATTTGTCGCACGTCCTAACTTTAAATTCTCGTAGTGAGCGAACGGTTTGTCCTACAGAGCTCCGGGTGGTCTCAAAAAATTCTAAAAATTATATAGAATCTTAAATTGAAGGAAAAACAATACCTTTATATACAAATTTTTTGAGTTAGGGCGTTTTCAAAATTTCAAAATTGATTTTGGAACCCTTAGAAGTGACCTACCTCAACCAAAATCTTCGGGGCACTTTTAGACCCAAAGAAGGAGCCTACATACCAGATTTCATCAAAATCGGTCAATGCTAAGTGGCAAAAGTGCCGCGTACGGCGGACGGATGGCCAAATTTTTATTCGATTTTTGGATTCTACGTACCTTGAAACGTAAACCATCAAATTTTGAGGGGGTGTTAAAATTTTTTTTCTTGGTCGATTCCAAAGGTTCATTATTGAAAGTAATAAACCAATAACCTCTTGAGGCACTAAATAAAAGGAATTCAGCATTGAATAAATGATGAATAGGAACAAAAAAGAAATTCTTCTTCTTCAAGATGGTCATCTTTCGAAATGCGATTTCTAAGCAATCTGCAAAAAAAGACCATAACTATTCTTGTTTCATAGGAGTCTTGGGGGGCATAACCACCCGTCCATAGTCTCAAAAGGAGGTGTCACGAAAGAGTAAACGTTGAAAGGCATAAAACTCGACAGCTTATGAGCACTTTAAGAACTTGCCGAGATGCTTGAATTGGAATTAGATGCTACTTACCCCTAATTAAACGGACATAATAGGAGTCTTCAAAACTGTTCATGTGATCGTTGATTCGACGATGAATGGGGATTACATCGGAAGATACGGGAACTTGCAAATGTTTATGAGGCCAGAGAAGGGCAATGTTATGACTGATCGAGATAAGAGTTGTTGATAGTTCAGACCATTGTGAATGCATATTTCAACCTGGCTTTCTGGTTCCTTCCAAGTCGGTAACATGATTTTTGTCCAGCTAGATTTGGATTGCTGTGCATCATAGCGTAGGGAACATATGGGAATCGTTTGTACTGAACCACAGTGCCAAAAACAGGTCCACTGTAACACACTGTGGTGGTTGTTCTGTTCCAAAACTAGCATTCGTGGGAGACGTCCACAGGTTCACCTGAACTTGGGAACTCAAAAGCCAACTTTTTGAAGAGTAAAGAACGACGAATAAATCAACGAGTAGGAACAATAGTAGAGGGCTACCTCTAAATCAATTTATTGAGAACTGCTTTAACTCCAGCTACTCTATTGATCTCACCGGACAAGAACGCCTTGACTGAGCGTGAGGAGGACCTTACATGGACTGAGGGATAGAGTTGGGATATCGAAAGAAAAGATCGATATTGATACAAAATGAAATATCAAATTAAAAAATCGAGAATCCTTCCCCTTGAGATTTCTCGAAGGATGCCCTGTTAGACATTATACATGTATATTTCATTGTACATTTATTATGTATATTTCGATGTAGGTACTTCAAATTCATCACTTAAAGATTGTGATAATGACATTGTTTGGAGATGAGACAATGTAGATCTTAGAGAAGTGTCAAAGTGAACACAGTTGAACCTGGTTTTGAAGAATCTTATCCTAATTTCTAAATAATATTGTTGATAAATTATTACCTACTTGGTGCAATAAAAATGTCAAAAAAAATACTGTCTTACCCACCCAGTATACAAGGAGATAGATACGAGCTTCTTGGTATTGGATGATTTTATTGGCGGTATGGCAGAAGATACCAACGTAAATAAACGAAGGAAGGATTGAATGAGCTTCTACCAGTCCAGAACGAAGCACACATACCTATTATGGAAATATATGAAGAGTCAATTCGAGGTGCGCCAACTTCGAGAGAGTGGACGAGAAAATTCCTCGAGCCCCAACCAACCCTGGCCTTGGCGGTTGAACCCCTTCGCACAGCTGAGTCGAGCGGACCACTTCAATAGTGCAAATTCACGTAACCAACGATGGCAAGAGTTCTATCCGCATTCTTGTTGAGCCGTAAAACGGGCTGCTGAAATGGGCCGAATGATTTACTGAGATTGTGTCCGAGAAAAAGGCCCATGAAGCTGGTTTATAGGGACATATAAACTCTCTACAGAAACAACCAGAAAGGTGGAGAATATGGATCTATTTATCCATAGATAAATGACAAACTCACATTCAAAATTTTTCGCGATTATATTGACGGCAATTCATACGGTTTGACACTGATTGTGGACCAACAAAATTTGTGGGAGGTAACATTTTTTTATTGTACTGTTGGAAAATTGCTGAATTGCAGATGTTTTGGTTTATTATTTTCAATAATGAACCTTTGGAATCGACCAAGAAAAATTTTTTAACACCCCCTCAAAATTTGATGGTTTACGATTCAAGGTACGTAGAATCCAAAAATCGAATAAAAATTTGGCCGTCCGTCCGCCGAACGCGGCACTTTTGCCACTTAGCATTGACCGATTTTGATGAAATTTGGTTTGTAGGCTCCATTTGGGGTCTAGTTGTGCCCCGAAGATTTTGGTTGATGTAGGTCACTTCTAAGGGTTCCAAAATCAATTTTGAAATGTTGAAAACGCCCTAACTCAAAAATGTTGATATAAAGGTATTGTTTTTCCTTTAATTTAAGATTCTATAGAATTTTTAGAATTTTTTGAGACCACGCGGAGCCCTTTAGGACAAACCGTTCGCTCCCTACGAGAATTTACGGGTTGGACTTACGATAAATCAGAAACACGAGTGTGAATCACAAAAGAGGCCTAATCTCCGTTCAAATTAAAGCTGACCGAAATGCGATCGATGTTTTTCTTCATGTTGGAAGGTTGGTGGCTTTGCAGACGAGAGATCTCTAAAGAAAAATAATAAACCATTGTGTAATAATTTGCAGCGTTTTTTTTTTGTTTTTTTTTAATTGGAGATGCTTCTTTTGGGAACGGGTGAAAATATTGTTTAAAAGTACTGTCAAGTTCAACAAAATAGTTTAACTTCACAAATCTTTCACTTTGACGTAATTGTTTACTTACCTGCTGTAAGGAAATTTAATGCTCCACTGGTATCGTAAAATTTGAACCTGAGAACAATCTAAGGGAGATACGGCTCAGTTTAAAAAAATGTCCTAATTAAATAAAGTCGGATTGGAAAAAATGTTGTAGCACAAAATTTATGCAAATTAGCCGTAGGATAAGTCCCTGAGGTTTGGATCATTAATTCAAGGACACCCAAAATTGATAAAACACTCAAAAATTTTCCGAACTTGGCACATTATTATTCTTGAAATTCGATTTCTCAACTTTCTTACAGGAAAAATCCCGATTTCCTACTGAGTATTTCGTCGTTTAAGTTCTAACATGGCCTAAGAAGATAAAAATCATTGTTTTTTTTTCAACTTTATTACTTAGGTGGGCTTCTGGTAACAATTGCTGAACTACTACATTACAGTCTGTACCTGGTGGTAGGTACAGTCATCTACCCACTGGTAAACTATTAATGAATACGGGAAAGAATTTATTTTTATTTTTTAGATTACATCCTCAAACCGAAAAATGGAGGATGATCCAGATTACGACCCTTCACTGCAGAAGATGAAGAATATGATTCATCAATGGTTACTTTGGATGAGCTATGCCATAGCGTGGCACTAGTGCGTAATCCACAAAAATTTACGCCTCCAGATGGCAAGAAAGTAGTGGTTGAATTCGTTGATACTGCCATTCCCAATTCAATCCAGCGTAACGATGCTAGTGTTGGTGTTGCATCAGAAAACGTTTCAGAATCATGTAGCTTCATGAATGATGGTCACTTATCCTCCGTCGATCTCAATCCTAATGTGATGGAAATTGGAGTCCCAAACCTTGTAGCAGCGTCCTCAACTTTGGTCAGGTTGATATTCGGGAGCTTATCTCTCAACTCCGAGATCACTTGACCTATCCCTTCACTTCAAGATTTAGTTGGCTTCCCATCGCCATTCAGTGCGGATAGCTGGAGCTTCTCTAGTTTTTTGCTAACCTGTTATAATCCACGAGGACACCTTCTCTTCCATTTTCTTCGTCGGAGGGATCGCCCTGGATTTCAGGATTTTGAAGCCAACATTAAGGTACGTTACCTGCAGTACTTGAAGTACCATGGACGATTGTTGGTGAAGTCTGGATCATCATGGGATTGTTCCTTTTTTTTGTTCTCCAGCAATCATCTACTTCTGCACAATACCTATCGTTTTGCTGAGTACTACCAACCTACCTGGCGGAGTACCTACCCTCTAAGGACGGACGATCGTTTGCCAAACCCCTCGCCCTTACACTTTGCTTCGAAGGTAGGAATCATTTTGATACCTAAGGTAATTAGGTTAATTAACCCCAAAACTCCAGTAGAGCTTTCACGAGGCTGCAGGAAGGAAAATCAAATTTTCATTTTTTCCCTTCGTTTTCTGTTCTCAGCCTCCCGAAGCCTTTTATCAACTCTGGAGGCGGCTAGTTCTGGGCCTAGCAGGGGAATACTTCGAATAAGCATAGGAAGTTCGCGATCGTGTAGAAAATTTATAATATTTTTCTTTTTTTTTGAATAATGTTAGGGTGGCCATCCCTTAGGAACTAAGTAAGGTTTCTTTTAGGTAATATAAGATAAAACCTAAGTATAGGTTATATTTTGGAATTTCCAATACATATATTTTTTTTGAGGTTTTCCTCCGAAATTTTAAGTTTATTTTTAATAAAATACTTACCACCGCATCTCTGCTTGATTTTGATTTTTTTTTTCTCAAATTTGGACCCTACCATCTCCAACTGTCCTGGCCAGACACAATTTATATTGTGGCAGGTAAAAATTACTGTTGAGTAAATTTTGGTATTCGCTACAACCTGATGGCCTACAACATTTGTGATTTACCAATAATAATTGCTGACGTTAGCCCTAACTGTGATACCGTCAACTGGGGTGATACTGATATGCTGGGGTGATACTGATCAACACGCCTTTTTTCATTTGCATGCGATTGCAGAACTCCACACAGTCCTAAATTGGAAAGTTAGGTCGTGTTATGTGTTCGTAACAATGTCTTCTCTGGGGAGATATCGTTCCCGCCCGATAGTCTAGGTTACCATGGTAGCTGATAAGGAAATAAACAAATCTCAAAATCGGGCCCAGCTGACATTGTGATTGTAACTTCTGTTGTGCCGGTGTCGGGTGTTGTGTGGTGAAGTTCTAGCGAAAAGATTTTGTTTCTACTAGAGGTAAGCATGAAATATCTGCAATTAGTTTGTTCTTTCCGTGTTACTACAGTTGGTTATCTGTTAAAAACAAAAACAACTCATTTCCAGGGGGTGATAGTGATCACGGCCGAAATGCCCCGAAACTATCAAAACGTGATTGGTCCATCATTATTTTTGGCAACAAGTGCTTTAAAATAAGTTGTTTCTTGTCAGTTACCAAACATGTGCCACAAATTGTCTTATTATAATAAAAAATACTGAAGAGGATATTACGAGTCTTGAATTTCGGCTTGATTCTGATTTTTATAAGTAAAGAGTTGGTTTTCATTAGTTTTTCAACAAAAATTGTTCTGAAATGAGTTGCTAGTGGTTTTTTTTACCTCAGGGTACTAAAAAACAATTTTTAATAGTTTAAGTTCGATTTTTAATTGTTTTTAATACGTTTAAGTTCGATTTTAAATTAGTGATCACTATCACCCCCTATGTGGGGGGTGATACTGATCATTTTTTTTTTTTTTTTTAACGAGCTTAATTCAACGAAATTTTAAAGTTCGATATAGGATACTGTTCGTAAGATGTGGGAGAGTATAAATTATTTTTTTCAGATTTTTTTGAATTATTACACTGGTGGTTTTCAAGGAAAAACTGTAGAAATTGATCACTATCACCCCAGTTGACGGTACCCAATGCGATGAGGAGAATGAATGTCCTAATATTTTTGGAGGCCCTTGCAATATTCTGAATGTTCCAGAGAGCGTGGGTGAAACTGAAACAGAAGGTTCGAGGAGGAAAAGGGCAATTGCGCCACAGCCAGAAAAATGGACTAAAAATGAGACCAAAGAAAAACGCCTTAAAGGACACACGTACCTAGGATTTTGGCGGGCTGATAAAAGCAACTACAAAAATTTTACAAGATGCCAAAATTTACCATGAGGGATGCCAAACAGATGGGACCAGGCTGTCAGAATGGAACATGCATCAAGTACCGACAAATTTTGGTATATAAAGACACTTAAGGAAGTGCATAGATACCAAAAAACATTCCTAACTGGGGAAGATGCATATGGTATAAAAAATAAATCGGTTTTTGTATCTCCTGAAAAGTTGAGGAATTCGGCCATGTTAGAACTTAAACGACGATTTCCCTATTCAGGTCATGACAGATACCTGCTTATCCGGAAGCTGTTAGTCGTGGAAGGTAATACAACAAGAGGGAGGTCTGGAGGAACTACCCCGGAAACCTTAAATCTGAGAATTTTACAGTGTGAAAGCCTGGATTTCAAAAAACACAAAGTTAAAAGATTGGTTGTAGAATAAGGAGAAAATTTTCGATAGCACTCTCGGCCTAAAGACAACTGGGATCTTCCTTACTGACTTTGTTTTGCCCTTTGGAGAGCCACACTGACTGTTTCGTAATGAACTACACTGCTGGCTGAGAAAAATTGGGGGCCTCTTCAAAATCGTGAGTTCCAATTTTGTTTCCAAGCCGAGTTCGAAGACAGTCGGGCCGCTTTAAACCGCGAACTTTACTTCTGAAGCCTCGAGTTGCTCAACCAACCTGCGGATTCATTAATGGAACAACAGCGTTCGCGCCTCTTGTCCGTTCAGTTCCATCCATCTCGAATTATCTGGCTGGCATTGTGCAACTTGGCTCTATAACTCTTGACTGTTATCTTAGTGTTTTATTTCATAGACGGCGCCCTGCTGGTGATTGGGTCAAGTTCGTTCGACCAACTCGTGTGCGCTTCGAGCATTTCACACACGCCCATTCTTGACCTGTCGACTCGGTGCGGTACCCTTTTCCATCAGTACACAATTTCGTGCGATTTCTTGAAGGCTCTCGTCAGTCATGCGTCAAATATTTCTGAGCTCTGAAGCCAAAAGTTAATTCTTGTTCATTATACTGTAATAAGGTATCTTTGCTTCACATCATCCATTGTCAATCATGGGGTTTGCTTTATTATTTTCAATAATCAATGAGCAAGAAAAAAAATTGTTCAGTAATGCATGCATTCCCGGGATCATCCAATTGGATAACCATTAGGTCACTTTAAACGAGTAGGTAAGCGATAAAACTTACACAAGACTGTTTCACTGAATGTAATTTAGTTAGTGGGAAATAGTAGACTTAACATTTCTAACTGAAACATTGAAAAATCGTATTGCTTTTGTCGGTGTGACGTCACACAGAACGGTTACTCGAATCTCGCTGAAAGGCGGCCATGTTCCCACCGTTGTAAACAAAGATTGTATGGAAGGTTTTTCATTATGCCAATCTGTGCGGTTATTAGTTGCTCTTCTCGTCCCGGAAGCGGTATTTAATTTTTTGGTTTGCAAAACTGGTTAGAAATACCTAGTGTGGAAAGACAGGAGAACTTTCCGAAAAAAAGAAGAATATCAGCCTTTTGGCGTCGCTGCTTCTCAGCATTCCTGACAACCATGATTTTCGATGAACTGACACTTTTATAACCAGCGTTTTGTGCTGTCGTTCGTCTCTCGTATCCCGTGTTGTGATTCTCAATTTCAGCTTTCATTTGTACACGTTTTCTTTTTCATCAGTTTGGTATTTGTTTGTTTCCAATGTTGTTCACCTCTCGAAACCAACTGCTCATCACGAAAATTCTGTAATCTTCACATCAAGTTCATGGTGTAGGTACTACCTATTGTTAATTCTGTGCGAACTGTATATTGTTTCAATGTACAATGAAATTTCTGAATAAATTCCGTGTTTTTCATTGAATGTTGTACATTATTCCATTATCTATGAACACACCTAACTACAGATCTACGATGGGAGTCAGCTCACGTAAGTAGGTACAATTTAGGGTTTCAAGGAAAGAAGTTACAATAGTTATGAAGTTTACCTTTGGAAAATACCTTCTTTTCTCACAATGGTAGGGATTTGGTTCACTATGGATATCTACATTTAGTTGTTGTGTTTATAAGTTCGTGTATCAATCCTAGTAGGATTGATCTGTGCTACTTCCCTGATAGTGGAAGTCTGCATGTGCGTGGTAGGTAGAAATAAAACACTTAGTACTCTAAACTATCTAGAGATATGTTGTTGGACAAATAAGTTAAGTTATAGGGAAGTTATCTGAGTCGAACTGAAAAAGAAACACGCAGATCGCGTGTTTTAAAGCATCTCTCATCAGCCCTCTCCCAAAATTTTGGCAATGTAGTGCTGGACTTACAAAAAAAAAAAAAAAAAACGAGCTTGAATCACTTTTTTTTAGTTTTGCTTCCTCACTACCGAAGGTAGGGAAGCTTTGTATTCGTGAAAGAAGTGAAAAAAAAAATGTCCTCCAAAATCAAAATTTCCACTTGCTTTTTGCGTTTTAGAGCTTCCCGAACAATTTTGGTTCCGTGTCTGTCTGTCTGTCGGTCTGTCTGTGGTCAATCCTTGTCCCGGGCAAAACTATACTAACCTGTGGTCCGATTTTGATGAAATTTTCAGGGATTGTGCGGGTTAGGTCCTAGACGGTCCCCTATAAATTTCAGCACCATCGGACCAATAGGAGCGAGTGCGCATGCGCAAACGTGAATTTCCTGGAACCTCGGTTTCTAATGAACCGATTTTGCTCAAATTTGGAGGTTAGTTAGGGACTAACTTCTAAGAGACACCCTATAAGTTTCAATCAAATTGGTCAAGCAATAGCCGCTGCGCATGCGCGAACTTTAAATTTATTGTTACAACCAAAACTCCGCAACTATTCAACCAATTTCGATGAAATTTTCAGGGATTGTGTGGTTTAGGTCCTAGACGGTGGACCGCTAAATAAAATTCTACGTTGAAAATACAAAATATTATAAACTATAATACCTTATAAAAATATTATAAACATTAATACCTGCAACCCTATCCCGCATATTATCGCCAATATTTTGGTATTCAATAACTCTTTGAATCATAATTTTCTCGCCAACTGATTCTATACGTCCATGTTACAATGAGTGAGGAAGCTATACTGCCCACACAACTTGGCAGACGTTTTTTATTTAGACGCGATTTGGTCATGAGCGCAAAACTTGATTGAATCACAAACGATTGTTCACTGACGGAAGTAGGCCTAATATCCGATAAAATTTCAGCAGATAAAATTCCTTGAATAGACTAGTAATATCTACTCACAGCTCTCAGATAGCGATATTTAAAATAGAAATGGATAGTAGAGTATTAATGGAAACGCCGCATTCTATGAAGACTATACCGTAAAATAATAAACCATTGTGTAATAATGTGTAGCGTTTTTCTAGACACTAGTACAATACAACTGGCCTGAACAGTAAATAAGCTCGAATTTTCATCAACGGGGTACTTTTCAATCGATTATAATAAATAAAGTGAAATAATACAAATTCCTTCTGTTTCAGAAATTCTCAAACAATTTTGCCTCCGTGTCCGTCTGTCGGTCTGTGGTCAATTGAGGAATTTCAGTGATTTGTGATTTTATTTTTTCTCGAACGTTCATGCAAATATACGAGCAACAATCGTGGTGGAATCGAAAATTCTCCTTTCTCTAAATTTTCAGAAGCATCTCAAAATTGAGATTTTGAATATGAGCGGAGAAAAAAAAGTAAAATTTGGCGATGACGTGTTGCGGATATGTACTGTGATTGGACGAGACTAGTGCATTCGGCTTATTTGGACGTTTAACCCACATTCCAGCCAATGGGTGTCCATTTACAGCACCTCGTGACAGCAGTTATTTCAAATTGTAAAATCTTTCAGACCAGTTTATTATTTCCAATAAACAATACATTCTTTAACGATTCAACTTTTTCACGTTTTTAAAGTTGATTGAAAATTCCAAAATTACACGAGATTTTTCTTACACACTGAAATTGTCCATTCCTTGTGTTGGATAACAATTTCATGATCAGGGTTTGGTTGAAACAACATGGGTATCTTCCTTCTTGGCACCTTGGCTTGGGGATGAGACTTATTTAACTACCACCGTGTGTTCAATAAAAAGTTGTATTCATCTTTCTCAAGAACGTTGATGAGGTTCTTCAGAAGAGCCAGTGGAAAAGAACCTAGTTTGAAGGTTAGATGCAGCCTGACACATGACAAAGTGATTAACAGCTCCAAGAATCTGACCTTTTTTTCCATTTCATACTCGTTCATTATCTACCCGTTCACCCATTGACCTTTAGGGCTTACCAGTCGCATTATACTACACCTGGTCGAGGTAGAGAAGCTCAATGTTAGTTAATGAAAAAAAGTCAAGTCGCAGTGTCAAATAGCCAATAGCCGGAACGGCCTCGGGGCTTGGAAAATGTGGGCATTCCTGAGGGGTCTATTGGGGTCAGAGTCACAGTTACTTGAGCCCGCACAATGATCTCCACGGATGGAGGGTGGCGGTGATAACGTGGAGTGAGGAAACTTCAGTACCTACGACTTGACAGGATCCCTCAAGTCCTTGATGGCAGTCATTTCCTTTTCGCAGCATGAAAGAGGAAGATGAGTACAGAAGTTGGTTATTTGGTTGACAGCTAGGTACTTCAAGAGAATGAATTCAGCTCTCATTTGATCAATTCTCAATTCATCAATTATACTCCAGCCAATAAAGGAAGTTCACCCTACAAAAGGTGCAACATTTTCTTTTAAATATGTTGTTTAGGCCCTTTAGGTATCTAGTGATAAATCCAATTTTCCGTCATTCTTTCCTCATAGCTTCGTCCGCCATTTTGAATTTTTCAGTTTTTACCTTCTAACTGTATCCCAGTGCATTTAATTGAGATTCAAATCTCCATATAAAAATGTAGACAACAAAACTTCCAACAAATTTGACGTAGAGAGATTTTTGTAGAACTAAGCGTATTCGAGCTTCGTTAGAGCAAAAAATAAGGAAAATTTTCACTTTTTTCCACTTCCCACCTCAGAAACAGAGGGAAGACTGTAACTCAGCGAAAAGTTTATTGGATGAAAATTGTAGAGAATTCATTTGCTTTGGAATCCATACCTACATGTACATGCATTGAAAAGTGGGGGGAAATTTGAGAAAAACACAAAAAAAAAGCGTATTTTGTGATTCGGTTCTGGATCTCCATTTAGAGAAATTTTTTCGTTTGGGTGATATTCCACGCATTTTTTGATCTCAGCAAATATGTACATACCTAATATATGCAAAAATTTATTAGGAAATTTATTAGAATAAATTCATCCTAAATTTTTGATAAAAGATGATACTTGATGAATAAACTAGAAGTATGTTTCATAGCATAAATACAGGGTGTTTCACGAAAAGGTTACACCCTCCTTCATTTCCGCAAAATACAGCGTAAAAAATTCCAATCAACGCAATTCTTCATGATATTTTGTGAAGATCTCAGGAAAAATACTTTTGCGCAAAAAAGTTGGGCGCAATCGTGCGCAATTGACACTAACTTCATTTTTTCAAATGGAACACCCCCTTTTTTATTACAGATTCGGATTCTACGTCAAATTTCATGAAAAGAATCGATTTGTTTTATTGCGCGCAACCTGGCTTTTTGAACGCTCTAAATTGCGCAACTACACAATTGCGCAAAAATTAGTTTTTGGAAAACCCTTAGTGTGGCACATGTTTTTTCATCATTTTTTGACGCTGAATCACAGGGTGTCATCCGTTTTGAGGAAGCCCAAGATTTCAAGAGGAAAAATCAACATTTCTTTCACGAAAACATCAGTTTGGTGGTCGAAATCATGTTTATTTTTATTTTCTCACCTCCTTTTGAACCACGGGCTTGGGGCCGTCTACGGTGGAGTTGAAAATAAAAACTGGCAGCATGATCATGCTTGAACTGAATTAAATTGCCTAAAAACTCATAACGATTTAAAAAGAGCGATTTTTTCACTAATAACAACCGAATTTTTGGCCGCCATTTAGAAAAATTCCAGTCAAATTGAAAAACGGATGACACCATTTGATTCAGCGTCAAAAAATGACGAAAAAACATGTGCCACACTAAGGGTTCTCCAAAACCTAATTTTTGTGCAATTGTGGAGTTCCGCAACTTAGAGCGTTCAAAAAGCCAGGTTGCGCGCAATAAAAAAATCGGTTCGGGTACGAATTTTTCATGAAATTTGACTTAGAATCCGAATCTGTAATAAAAAAAAGGGGGGGGGGGTTCCATTTGAAAAAATGAAGTTAGTGTCAATTGCGCACGATTGCGCCCAACTTTTTTGCGCAAAAGTATTTTTCCTGAGATCCTCACAAAAAATCATGAAGAATTGCGTTGGTCGGAATTTTTGACGCTGTATTTTCGAAAATGAAGGGGGGTGTAACCTTTTCGTGAAACACCCTGTATAACAATTATTGTTACACTTTACACATGTGATGCGAAGCTAAAATATTTTATGAATTGTCAGTTTTCTCGCAATGGCAGACGAAGCAATGGGGGAGGATGACGAAATCTTACGTTCATTACTACCTATTGTGCCTAAACAATACTTTTTTGAAATCGCATTTTTAAGGGTGGATCTTTTTTTTCAACCTCTATTGACTGGACTAATTAAATAGTAGGTGAAAACGGGCAAGTGCGCTCCACTTTTTGCAAAGTTCAACTTTGATGACCAATTTTGAGATTAATTCTTCAATTCGCCCGCTGATCCTACTGGATAACAATAATCACTATTCCTATATTTATTATTCTCCATAAATATATTCTTCTTATATTAAAGATATTCTTCTTTAGAAAATCGGTTTTTCTGAAGCACGTCTAAATGGAGCGCACTTGCCCACTGCACATGCAAGTGCGCTAGTGAAATATCATCACAAACGGATCATTTTGTCGTAGGTATAGTTTAGCCCGGGATAGAGAACTCGACGTTTTTCTGATTTTCCCACAACGCTGTGGCTCCTACTGGTCTACATGCAATTAATTTTAAAATAGAAAATTATGTTACTGCCCAAATCAAAAAACTATTCAACTTTCAGGGATATTTAAAACCGAGAAATCGTTACGGTTTATTCATTTTAATCAATGAAACTAATTGAGGCGGTCGAGTGACTACCCTTTTCCGATAATTCCATTAAAATAACAATAATACGCATGGTTTAGCCCGAAAAGTAGGTTTTGCCTCGAACAGTCATCAGACAAGGAAACAAACTGACAAGTACAGGAATTACAAAACCAAGGAGTTATGGTAAAACCCTTGCATTCAATCCTACGGGTGAGTGTCAATAGTTTTCCTAGCTAAATAAATAATTTTTTTTAATATCACAAAACAAGTATAGTCAGAGAAGGAAGAGAATACGTTGAACTCTTGGAATGAAATTCAGGTGACGGACTAACTTCGAGAATTTGACTAACACTTGCCCACACTATTGATAGCACACTACCTACTAGCCCTGATAGTCTCAAATTCGCAATAAAAATGTAAGTAATCGTAAGTTCTCTCTTCCTGCAAACAACACACTTAAGGCAGAAACTATTGAAAAAACTGGTTACGACGGATTCTCCAATACGGTACAGTTTCTTCAATAATTATTGAATAAAGGGCTACAAATGAAGAATAAGGTGGGGAATAATCCATAGAACACATTTTACGTAACCTACTTTGATCGGTGAAACTTAGAAGATGGAGGTTTGGAACATTCGCTATAATTTCAATCATACAGTAAGAAAGAGCTCAAAATTTGAACACCAATCAGTGAACACCTGATCTGATAAAATAAATACATTACGAGAAAGATTATTGGATAGAAAAGAAATGAGCAATGAGCCCCTACCTAATAAGATATAAATAATATTTTATTATGACGTTTTTATTAGGTAATTACGACAATAATTTTGGTCCCCTCTCGACATTAAATCCCGAACATAACTTTGAACCAGAAAAAACTGGATAATTTTGATTAGGCGACATTTTAGAAATAATTTCCTCAGGACATGTTTTACTAATTATTGTCCACATGTGTCAAATTGTCGGGAGTTACGACGGGCTGTACGATTATCTACCGGTGAATAAACCTCATTTTCTTTTCGAAAGATGAAAGAGTTATTCCCGGGAATCGAAGGTCGATTCCTGATCAACAGATTTATGACGATCTTTATGTTCGTCAATTTACTTCTTGGTTCAACATGACGTAATGCGACAATCGACGTCAACAATAACAAAAATAAGGAAGGAGAATAACGAAAAGGTCGATAGTTGGACTTCTCTGCTAATGGGGGGGTACCTGAAGGAGTGATCGACAGAGAACCGGTGGGCGATAAAATTTATTGTCTATTCACGGTTCATTATTTCAAGTGAAAAGCGGATAGTTATTAGCTGATTATGATTACATAGAACGATGATTCTTCCCATTAATTTAATCATACTGGATACTATAAAATGCATGAATAATAATTAGTATTAATGAATGTTAATTTTCATATTAAAAATTCATTAAATCAATCTTTGTAATTTTTGCAAATAGTTACCATAATACGAGGTATACATTTCTTTTACTGCAGTGAACATTTCCTTCTAATTCGAGTAGCGTGTAACATTTGCAAATTCTTCGTTCACAGTTAAGAATTGAAAGTTAAGAATCTTGAAAATTTCAACCCTTAATTTTCACCCCTTAGAAGTGACTGACAACCAAAAGCTTCGCGGTACTTCTAGATCCCAAATGGAGCCCATAAACCAAATTTCAACCAAATCGGTCCATGGCTGCTCAGAAAAGTGCCCAGAACGGCGTATGGCGGACGGTCGGACAATTTTTTATTCGATTTTCGGATTCTACATACTTATCTTGAAATATAAAACATCAAATTTTTAAAATATGGTTCTAATTTTTGACTTAACCTCAAGAGCCTTAACACCTATTATCAAATTTTGAGGGAGGGTTAAAATGTTTTTTCTTGCTCGATTCCAATGGTTCCTTATTGAAAATAATAAACCAAAACTGGCAGGTACCGTCAACTGGGGTGATAGTGATCAATTTCTACAGTTTTTCCTTGAAAACTACCAGTGTAATAATTCAAAAAAATCTGAAAAAAATAATTTATACTCTCCCACATCTTACGAACAGTATCCTATATCGAACTTTAAAATTTCGTTGAATTAAGCTCGTTAAAAAAAAAAAAAAAAAATGATCAGTATCACCCCCCACATAGGGGTATTAAAAACATTTAAAAATCGAACTTAAACTATTAAAAATTGTTTTTTAGTACCCTGAGGTAAAAAAAAAACCACTAGCAACTCATTTCAGAACAATTTTTGTTGAAAAACTAATGAAAACCAACTCTTTACTTATAAAAATCAGAATCAAGCCGAAATTCAAGACTCGTAATATCCTCTTCAGTATTTTTTATTATAATAAGACAATTTGTGGCACATGTTTGGTAACTGACAAGAAACAACTTATTTTAAAGCACTTGTTGCCAAAAATAATGATGGACCAATCACGTTTTGATAGTTTCGGGGCATTTCGGCCGTGATCACTATCACCCCCTGGAAATGAGTTGTTTTTGTTTTTAACAGATAACCAACTGTAGTAACACGGAAAGAACAAACTAATTGCAGATATTTCATGCTTACCTCTAGTAGAAACAAAATCTTTTCGCTAGAACTTCACCACACAACACCCGACACCGGCACAACAGAAGTTACAATCACAATGTCAGCTGGGCCCGATTTTGAGATTTGTTTATTTCCTTATCAGCTACCATGGTAACCTAGACTATCGGGCGGGAACGATATCTCCCCAGAGAAGACATTGTTACGAACACATAACACGACCTAACTTTCCAATTTAGGACTGTGTGGAGTTCTGCAATCGCATGCAAATGAAAAAAGGCGTGTTGATCAGTATCACCCCAGCATATCAGTATCACCCCAGTTGACGGTACTTGAATGTAGTAGAGTAAAACCTACAAGGATCTAATCACTCAACACCTAATTACAACATATTCTATCGTGACGCGACGCGCAAGGGACTGAAATAAGTAAGTACTGAAAATCGTAAGTGAGTAAGTAATACGTTTCTTCTGTTTTCATTGAGAAGAGATTCAAAGAGAGTGAATCTCCTGCGGAAACGAAACCTGCTGGATGTAGTGATAACCGCTGATGAGCGAGGAAGTACTTTTGTAATCAAAGCCCAGCGTTTAAATCTAGTGTTTTAGATGTCATACTTTGATATCCAATTTTACCCTTTAGTTAGCCCGTTTTCGGCCGTTGGTGGAGAAAACATAAAAATTTGATTTTTTTCTGAAAAAAACTCTTTAATTGGATGTTTAGAACATATGCGTTTACGCAACAATGGCAGGAAGTGGGATCACACATGAAATTGTATGAAACAGTCTGAGTGAAGGTGAATATCACATTTTTCACACTTAAAATTTTTTGGATTGTTGCAGTTTCGACATCTTTTCCATACAGTTGGGTTGCTTCGAATTATCAGGTGGCCTTTGTCATCAGATTTTGTAAAATGATCGATAAATTTGCTGGCACCGCGGCCCCTCTGCTGAAATCCTTCCTCTGACTCTGAATCTACACCTCCTGAGGCTTCTTCCGTGAATTTTATAAGTTAAATGGTGACTGCTGAGCGAAACTCGATCTGCGAGATTTTCTTGTCGTTCACAATTCGGTGGGTTTTCCATGCGTTTACCACAAAGCTGTCAACGGCATTTATGAACAAGGGCCACCACCATTTTTTTCCTCTGATTCGAATTCTATAGTTAGCGATGCCATTGTCATTTAAGTCCACGAAATGCTGAAGTAGGCGAACTCACAGCGTATGGCAAAAACTGAAACAAATACCCATCTGAGGAGCACAAACACCATAATTCGAAGCCAAACCTTACAGGCTTGCCTCGGATGAAATGTTTGGCCGTATGACATCCGAAATAAGGGACCATTTCTTCGTGGATTGATAGATGAGCAGCGAATATCCCAAATTGCAAAAATTTGCCGTTCAGGTGAGAGAAAAGGGGTTATCAACTTCATTCGCTTCTTCGTCAGGAATGTCATTTAGAAATATTTCCTGGATTTCCGCCAGTGTCCACGCGGAGATTTTTTTCTTTGAATTACTCATCACTCTGACCCCGAAGGAAACAAAGGAAGAACTAAAAAAAAAACTTGCGGAAACCGACCTGAAAATATCCCCTCTCCCTGAAATATCCCAAATGCCTAGCGAAATGATTTCTGTCCGAACATGCATCAAAACATTAGCACTCCTGCCTTCCACCTCGGGCTGCAGCCCAAGAGGCCTGACCTCACTTTCCGCCAACGTTGCGCTCATGCAACGTTACCGCGTTTTTGAATCTTCCCATTTTCTGAAGTAAAATATGATAATTATCGAAGTGTCCTCATAATCTGGAGATCTCGAACGACTAAGGTATGGGGGCATTATGGATCCTGATGAGCAGCAAGTGGACTATAACAGGAACTGAAATAGCTGAATTTGGAGCGATAGAAATTGACCAACTTCAGAATTTTCCTAGTTGGGCAAAAGTCTCAACGGGCTTTGTTAGGATATTTTCGAAGTTAGTTTTGCTTCTAAATAATAGATTGAAATTGAAAAAAAGGTAATTTATTTATGAAGTAAGAGATGAGAAATCCTCAAAGATAACGCAACATTGGCCAAATACGGGTTAAACCTTTTTAATTTTGAATAGAACTTTTTGCTTCCTAGTTTACCAAGGTAGCGGAATCATAGTTTTCACTTTTCAAGGTCAAAAAAAGTTCTCCAAAATCAGAATTTTCATTTCCGTTTTACGTTTTATACCTAGAAACCCACGTTTTTTGCAAACATGATTTCATGTGATAGGTCCCACCTTAAGGATACAATTGACTATGCCGTTGGAAAGCTGAGATTTTGCTGACACACGGTTTGCTTAGTCATGCAAGGTTAACACCCTGTATATCATGATTGTTTTACATACTGTTCCAATCGCGGGTCCCCCTAACATTCGGTCCTTTTGAATGAAGCGAATCAACAGGATCTCAACTCACCGTTTACAGTCCCTTCACTTTCAACTTGCGAAATATGCAAATAATATTGAGTGCTAATAGAGGAACCCATCCGTATCAAGATGAATCGAAAACATCGCTCATACTTTCGAGACCTTCACGAATTCGTATCTGAGTTTCTCATTCCTCGTAACGTTCGGCTACCAAAGCAGGATGTAGTTTCATTACGATTTCAATATGACTGCCGATACGAAATGTTTAGCATCCACATGTCCTCTTTGTTACTCTGGAAAGTAACATTTGGATAATATGGTAGAGAAATGTTGCAGACAATGGTTTTATAGACTGTATGAAGTAAAAACAGCTTGTGACAAAGATTTGGAAAAATGAATGATTTGGCTGAAATGAAAGAATGTTTCGTCGTTTGATATGGTGGAAAAACACCTCACTTTTGAGCTCGCCTTGGCCATGTTATTCGTCATCTTGAGCCACTCATCGTATAGTTTAGCTCTTCTTCCTACAAACTGTTCGACCAGGAGTTTCCTTCTTCGGTTCCAAAGTGTGTTTCCTTCACATAGCAGTACAGTACTCTGGCACTTGAAAAAGTTGTTAGAGATGCTGGAATACAAACTAGGGGAACAATCTTCTTCAAGTCAGTGCAAATCCTAGCCTATGCTGATGACATAGACATAATAGCCCGCACAGAAGGTGATATGAAGAGAGCGTTTGCCTCATTGGTCAGGAGTGCGGGCGATATGGGGCTGTGCATCAACGAGGAAAAGACAAAGTACCTCATCACGACGACGACGCCCACAAATACCGTCTGTAGATCGGGTTCCCATGTAACTATCGGAGATTTTCGCTTCGAAGTCGTAGACAGCTTTGTATACTTGGGATCCCTCTTATCCGCTGATGGGGACCCCACTCTCGAAATCAAGGCTAGGCTGGCAGCTGCAAACCGCTGCTATTGGGGCCTGATAAAACACCTCCGCTCAAAGCTCCTCACTCCCCAAGTAAAATGTTTGCTGTATAGGACCCTGATCCGCACAGTATTGACTTACGGCTCAGAGGCATGGACTATGGGGAGACAGGGAGAGACTCTTCTCAGAACTTTCGAAAGAAGAGTCCTCAGAAAGATTTTTGGAGCAGTTTGCGAGAGTGGGGTCTGGAGAAGAAGAAGAAATGACGAGCTGTACGACCTATACAATGATATAGATGTCGTGAAGTTTGTCAAGCTAGGTCGCCTCAGATGGGCAGGACACGTCGTTCGAATGGACGATGGTAATCCCGTCAAAAGAATATTCGATGGACATCCAGGAGGTAGAAGGGCTCATGGAAGACCGAGGCTTCGATGGACTGACGAAGTCGAGGAGGATGTAGCGCGCACGGGGCATAGATGTTGGAGAATGTTGGCCAAGAGACGAGAGGAATGGAGAAATATTGTTGAACAGGCTAGGGCCCACCCCGGGCTGTAACGCCACCAAAGAAGAAGAAGCAGTACAGTACACATAATATTCATCGTAAATAGTACGAAGTTTGGTTACATTTTAATCCTTTATGACCGCAGAAGTGAAAAGTGTACCTATGTAGTATATTCACCAAATCATGAGGTTATAATAGTACATTTTTGTTTGAATTAAAAATTTCTCGAAAAATAGAAAAAAAAAACTTGATCAATAGGATGAAAACATAAAAAATAATGACAACGTTGACAATGTCAGAAAAACCTTAACCCATTTCAAGCCAAGGGTAGAAATAACATAGTAATGTGAGGAGGAGGAATGAATTATTTTACAGAATTCGGCCGAAATAAGGCATCATTTGCTCACCAATCGAGAGCAAAAATGCTCCAAATTTTATGAATTCAACATTTTATAGGATTTGAGAGGTCTCAGTTTTCTAAAACGGTATGATTTATCCATTTCATTGTTAAAAATATATTTAATGCATCTAACGAACCAGAATCTGTTTCGACTCTTGGCCCAGGACACTCACTCGCCCAGGATCGAATTTGAGCCACCATAATCACGCTTTCGGCCGAAGGGACTCTTTTTCAACAAAATTTCCCAAATTTTATTGCGCTCCCGAAAGTCGAAGACAACTTTTTTTTTTGAAAAGTTTAGGAACAGCATGAACGAGAGAAAAATTCTTCTACAAAGATTTTCCACGAATTCAATATTCAAAAAAATCATTATTATGACGATGCAAAAACGCATCAGTGGCCGGAAATGAGTTAAAATGTGTAAACCGGCTGTAAATGTCCTATTTCTGGGTTGTTTTCGTGTACCTCAACTATAGAAACTGGTTCAAGATCTCAGCTTTCCAATGATATAATCGAACATTTTTTACAATCGAATTATGGAGAGAAATTTGTCCCTGAACGCGGAAAAATATGAATTTTGGTTTATTATTTTCAATAATGAACCTTTGGAATCGACCAAGAAAAAAAAAATTTTAACACCCCCTCAAAATTTGATGGTTTACGTTTCAAGGTACGTAGAATCCAAAAATCGAATAAAAATTTGGCCGTCCGTCCGCCGTACGCCGTGCGCCGTACGCGGCACTTTTGCCACTTAGCATTGACCGATTTTGATGAAATTTGGTATGTAGGCTCCATTTGGGGTCTAGTTGTGCCCCGAAGCTTTTGGTTGATGTAGGTCACTCCTAAGGGTTCCAAAATCAATTTTGAAATTTTGAAAACGCCCTAACTCAAAAAATTTCGATATAAAGGTATTGTTTTTCCTTCAATTTTGGATTCTGTAGAATTTTTAGAATTTTTTGAGACCACCCGGAGCTCTGTAGGACAAACCGTTCGCTCCCTACAAAAATTTGAGGGTTCATATTGAAATATATATATAAATCAAAACACGAGTGTGAATCGCAAAAGAGGCCTAATCTCCGTTCAAATTAGAGCTGACCAATATGCAATCGGTTGGTGATTTTTTTTTTGATTTTTTGATTTTTTTTTTTTTTTTGATTTTTTTTTTTCATATTGGATGGTTAGTGATTTTGTAGACGAGTGATCTATATAGAAAAATAATAAACCATTGTGTAATAATTTTCAGCGTTTTTTAAAACAATATCGGTGGGGGGAGGGGGTAGTATCTGCTTCTCTAAGCCCTGAAGATGCTCAACAAATTGAGCGAAACGTTGGCCTAGAACAGATTCTTATTCATCTGATCGACCCTCAAGAACTCCTTCATTTTGATTACTCCTGTTTTGTTATTTTTGTCCCGTTACTAGCACCATTTGGGTGCTTCCCTGACCATCACAATGTTCAGAGAAATTTTTACTTAAGTTAGCTGAGAACTCACCAAAAATCGGTAACCTCATTATGGAGTTGCTCACGTACTCCCCACGTAATGATAACGTCGCTCAAACCCTCGAAAATAAATAGTCGTTTCTCTCAAGTTAACAAGATCCTGATCGCTGAAACTCGTTAATTTTTCACTGTTAATTCACCATCTCATTCTAAGCTAGACGTTAGCTGAGTTTTTTTTCTCAAAAACCAAAATGAAGGATCGACGATGGACGTGAACGTCAAAAATTATATTTTTCAAACAAAACTCCCACTCATGGTGTGTTTTCTGCATTCCTTGCTTTTCTCATATCAAATTGTTGAGAATTGATTGCAGAGGTAGTCGACCTAAGCGTCTTTCCACCGCTCAAAAAAACCATTCATTTTCAAAAAATTGTTTAGGACTAAATAGCAAAGAGTTCGGTAGAAGAAATATATACATTTCAGCAGAATATCTTGAATTTATTCGATTTTACAGAAAACAACATGAACAATATAATATAATATATTGTTCGTGTTGTTTTCTGTAAAATCGAATAAATTATATAATATATTGTTCATGTTGATATAATAATATTATTTACAACAATATATTATACAACAATATATTTACAATATATATACAACAATATATTTACAACAATATATTATATTATTTACAACAATATATTATATTCATGTTGATATAATAATATATTTACAACAATATATTATATTGTTGTAAATATAATATATTGTTTATGTTGTTTTCTGTAAAATCGAATAAATTATATAATATATTGTTCATGTTGATATAAGAAAAATATATATAGAAAAATAGAAAAAATATATATAGAAAAAATATATTGTTGTAAATATAATATATTGTTCATGTTGTTTTCTGTAAAATCGAATAAATTATATAATATATTGTTGTAAATATAATATATTGTTCATGTTGTTTACTGTAAAATCGAATAAATTATATAATATATTGTTCATGTTGATATAATATATTGTTGTAAATATAATATATTGTTCATGTTGTTTTCTGTAAAATCGAATAAATTATATAATATATTGTTGTAAATATATTATATTGTTCATTTTGTTTACTGTAAAATCGAATAAATTATATAATATATTGTTCATGTTGATATAATATATTGTTGTAAATATAATATATTGTTCATGTTGTTTTCTGTAAAATCGAATAAATTATATAATGTATTGTTGTAAATATATTATATTGTTCATGTTGTTTACTGTAAAATCGAATAAATTATATAATATATTGTTCATGTTGATATAACATATTGTTGTAAATATAATATATTGTTCATGTTGTTTTCCGTAAAATCGAATAAATTATATAATGTATTGTTGTAAATATATTATATTGTTCATGTTGTTTACTGTAAAATCGAATAAATTATATAATAATATTGTATAATATATTATATTGTTCATGTTGATATAATATATTGTTGTAAATATAATATATTGTTCATGTTGTTTTCTGTAAAATCGAATAAATTATATAATGTATTGTTGTAAATATATTATATTGTTCATGTTGTTTACTGTAAAATCGAATAAATTATATAATATATTGTTCATGTTGATATAATATATTGTTGTAAATATAATATATTGTTCATGTTGTTTACTGTAAAATCGAATAAATTATATAATATATTGTTCATGTTGATATAATATATTGTTGTAAATATAATATATTGTTCATGTTGTTTTCTGTAAAATCGAATAAATTGTATAATATATTGTTCATGTTGATATAATATATTGTTGTAAATATAATATATTGTTCATGTTGTTTTCTGTAAAATCGAATAAATTTAAGATATTCTGCCGAAATATATATATTTTTTCTACCGAATTCTTTGCTATTTCTTTGCGTTTCTAACCAACAGTATATTATACAGTCGGTTAGAAACGCAAAATGTGTTCAATATTCCACAAGGAAGGTCATGCACCTCATGCCAGTTTGGACTTAGCACTCATTCAAAACCCCTCCAAATTAATACAAAACGGTTCATTACACACTGCTTCTTCCGACCCTTCTTCTTGCTTGATTCCAAAGGTTTATAATTGGGAATAATGAACCAAAATCATGTCAGCTATCGTGATGGTCAACAACGCCAGAAGTGTAATGGAAAGCAACAACAACTAGAACTACTGATAACAGCTAAGCTATAATGATAGGAGTTGCAAGTCATCACTCCTGCCCACGGTGAGTGAATTCAGTTTTCCTCTCTTATAATTGAATCGATGCGAATAAAAACAGTACAAGTCCATTTTTGACGATTGTTGAAAAATGGCTTTCTGTAGGTTGTAACCAGTAGAACTACGCATTGAGAGCAAGAGCAGTATGCTAACCACACTCGGTAAGCTTGAACAGAGCCTAAATGAAAATGATTGAGGGAAAAAACAGTAGGAGTCCATGGACTTATACCACCTGACACCTGATATCTCGATAAGCTGATTGGGGACATGTACTGTTGTCATTCTCACTGATTCAATTAGTTGGTGGGAGTCTACTCGAACTCCTACAAACGGATTTTGATGATTTCTAGAAAGGCTGGTTGTCATGGAGACATCGAAGGAAATGACTCCTGGTTGCACCTTAGGCCACCCGAAAAGGTAGGGATGGCATATCGAATGAAATATATCGATATACCTACTGGTCAAATGATATATGGTCAATAAGATATCGATACCTACGATACATCGGAGAAAATATATCGATATTTCGATTTATCGGAAGATCTAATTTGAAAAAACTTGTTGAAGTAGATACGTGAGTTAAAACGTTTTAAAGCAATACAAACATAATTTTGGAAGAAATATATCGATACATCGGAAGATCTACTAGGGAAAACGGTCGAAGTAAGTATTTAACCTGCTTAAAAAAGTTACTGGGTATGAATCATCGAAATTATCATATCTAGTTGAAAAAGTACGAAAATGTCATGGTTGTCAGAGTACTACGTCAGTAGCAAAGGGTTTTTGGGGTTGCAAATTTGGGGATAAACTACCCTCAGGGGTCCTAAAACATAATATAAAAAAATCATAGATACCCTTGCCATAGCAATGTTTCATTAATTTATAAATTGCTTCAACTCGTATAAGTATTGGGTAGTTCTAATCTGGACGCGCCTCCATTACTTATGGCTCAAGTCAAATAACTGAGCCTTGAGAGCCACTTTAGTGTAAACCATCATGTTTGAGATGAAGTCAACAGTCTGAAATCAACCCATCAGGAAGGTACCTTCAAAATTTGGAATAAAATTACTTGATGGTTTTACAGGTACAGGCGTCTCATCTATTCATTTCAATATTTAATTTTGGTTTATTATTTTCAATAATGAACCTTTGGAGTCGACCAAGAAAAAAAATTTAACAACCCCTCAAAATTTGATGGTTTGCGTTTCAAGGTACGTAGAATCCAAAAATCGAATAAAAATTTGGCCGTCCGTCCACCGTACGCCGTACGCGGCACTTTTGCCACTTAGCATTGACCGATTTTGATGAAATTTGGTATGTAGGCTCCATTTGGGGTCTAGTTGTGCCCCGAAGCTTTTGGTTGAGGTAGGTCACTTCTAAGGGTTCCAAAATCAATTTTGAAATTTTGAAAACGCCCTAACTCAAAAAATTTCGATATAAAGGTATTGTTTTTCCTTCAATTTAAGATTCTATAGAATTTTTAGAATTTTTTGAGACCACGCGGAGCTCTGTAGGACAAACCGTTCGCTCCCTACGAAAATTTAAGTGTTTATTTTGAAATATATATATATATATATAAATCAAAACACGAGTGTGAATCGCAAAAGAGGCCTAATCTCCGTTCAAATTAGAGCTGATCGAAATTTAATCAATAGTTGGTGATTTTTATTTTTTTTTTTTTGATTTTTTTCTTTTTTTTTGTTTCTTCATATTGGATGGTTGGTGATTTTGTAGACGAGTGATCTATATAGAAAAATAATAAACCATTGTGTAATAATTTGCAGCGTTTTTACTTGTTGAAAACAAGTCTCGATATATCGGTAAATAAATCGATATTGACCGATAATATCGGTTCTCTGTATCGATATAAACACATCGATATATCAAACTTCATATATCGATATATTTCATACATCGATATATCTTGGCCATCCCTACGAAAAGGTAGTTTCAAAGTTATCCGTGTCCACTATTTCATGTTTTATGCCACACTAACTGCCTCAACACGTTTTCCCACATCGTTTTATGATGGGCTGCAACTTTCATATCCACCAACCCTAGTTTTGTCAAAATGACACACCTTTCAGTCTCGTCCCCTCGAGTTTTTTTTTTTTTTTGTCAGAATGATTTGATATTTTTGTTGGAATGTATGTGGTGTTTTGACGCCATTTGTCAAGAGACTTGCGCTCTTCGCAACTTTGCTGCTGTTTGTTGACATAAATAACCAGCATTTCGACCGTGAAAATCAAATAACGATCCACCAAGTTTTTTTCTCCAACTACTCCAACTATACTTATTCCAAGTTGTTGACGTTCGATCACGACTGACTGAGGCTGTAGTTGGAGTCATAAAATTATCATCAAAGAAGGGTAGTCGTCTCGACGCCGTCACTCCAACCTAAACAGGTGATATTACCTATTGTTCTCGACCTCCAGGAACCATCTTGGGAATTCGTTGTTCCAACGTTCGCACTTTTCCCCTCTGTTTTGAACCAGATTGATTGCCTTCGTCGCTTTTGGTGTTGTGGGTAGATATTATACAGGTTATAGGCCGGCGTGGTGAGAGCGACTTTGGCGCTACCTCCTTGACGCTATCCGATATGATGAGGAAGTGACTGTATTGTTGGTTGCGACTGCTTTCTAAATGGGGACTTCACTTATGTTTCACTTACGTAATAAGAATATCATACCATGAATAGTCCCACCCCTTTACGGTGCTCCAGGGACGACGTTCAAAAATTCTCAACTCCAAGCAGTATATTTCCCAAGTTTCCTCGCAAGATTTTGATTCAAAAGGAAAAACTTCAACCATGTAGATACAACAAATAGCTTTCTCATATCCATTGTACCTACGATTTTATGGGATATTCCCAGGAAAACGTGAAATCGGTTCTCCCAAAGTGTTTGCTCCTGTAAACAAGGGGCGGGGGGAGGGGAGCCACGTACACATAAGTATGAGAACATTACAGCATAAGATAAACCACAAGGAAGGAATGAGTATTAACATTGAGACGTTAAAGATAAGTTCATACCTTAATAAATTGAAGTTAGGTTTTGCCATCTAACATTTACAAGGCAGGTTGAAGTAGGTATTTTCACAAAAGAAAACGTACAAACCGCATTCCGGGTACGTTAGGTGCAGTTGCTAACAACAAGTCCGCTATCGTTACAGCTGTTATCATTTTTGTTTGATGATTTGTTGTGTTTTGTTGTCTGGGTTAATGATGGTGGCTGACAAGGAAATGGAATTTAATTGGTAAAATTACTGGTAATTAACACTGTTCTTTCCAAGCTGTAGATCTTAAAATTTTCCGACTTTAGATATATATCTTATATGTTTCAAATTCCCTTTTGGTTTATTGTTTTCAATAATGAAGCTTTGGAATCGACCAGGAAAAAAAATTTAACCCCCCCCCCCTCAAAATTTGTTGGTTTACGTTTCAAGGTACGTAGAATCCAAAAATCGAATAAAAATTTGGCCGTCCGTCCGCCGTACGCGGCACTTTCCTCACTTAGCATTGACCGATTTTGATGAAATTTGGTATGTGGGCTCCATTTGGGGTCTAGTTGTGCCCCGAAGCTTTTGGTTGATGTCGGTCACTTCTAAGAGTTGAAAAATAAGGGTTGAAATTATGAAAATGCCCCAACTCGAAGAATTTTGATATAAAGGTATCGTTTTTCCATCAATTTAAGATAAAATTGAATTGTTAGAGACCACGCGGAGCCCTGTAGGTCAAACCTTTCGCTACCTACGCGAACTTAAGGGTTGGACTTACGATAAATCAGAAAGACGAGCGTGAATCGCAAGAGAGGCCTAATCTCCGTTCAAATTTTAGTTGACCACAATGCGATCGATGTTTTTCTTCATGTTGGTTGGTGGTAACAATGGCAAAGCCTTGTTCTTTGCAGACGAGTGATCTATATAGAAAAATAATAAACCTTTGTGTAATAATTTGCAGCGTTTTTCACTTTACCTGCAACAGCTCAAAATCTACATTTCTCACCAGTTATGGTGGAATTTTTACCTACTTGGTCGTTAATCGATGCTGGTCTGATGTTCACTCAATTACACATCCTTCGAGCCACGTGGAAGGTGATAAATTTACCGAAAGCTAGGCAAAGAAGGAGTTTTATACCTGTGGACCCCATTCCCAATCAATTTGACAGTTCGTCATTCACAACAGCGTTTGTGATTTCTGATTATTCAAGAACAGTACTTACTACTGTACCTACTTATTTGAAATTGTTGAAACTTTTTCTGACATTGTTGTCTTTATTGTTGCCAAATGTCCGATCCTACACGAGCAGTGTGCGACGATTTCGGGAAACCTGAAGGTGGAAAAACAAGTTAAGTTAGGATACTTCCTGGAAAAACGTGATAAATGGAGGTTAAATTAATATGCGTTATATTAATATATAATTAATTGTGCTTCAATTGTCAGTAATGGGAGGTGCACCAGATTTTTTTTTAAATTTTTAATCAAAAGTAGACTTCATTTTGAGAATTTTTACACCAGCCGTTCTCTTTTTGGAAGAGTGAATCTTTTTCTATGATTTTTCAGTTTAGAATGTTTATGACGTCACGCGCCCCTCCCGCCTGGGCGGGGACCCCCCCCCCCCAGCCGACTGTGACGTCATAAACATTAGAAACTTTGAAAAATCATAGAAAAAGGTCTTCTCACGCTAGAAGGTCGCGGTTGGTGTTAAAATTCTCAGAATGAGGTCTAGTTTACATTAAAAATAACAATAAACAGTTTTTCTGACCCATGCGGACACCCCATTGCCACTAGTGAATCATGTAGGTAACTCCAAAAAATTTAAAACCCTGAATTACACTGGTTCGAAAATTTTAAAATTAGGAACTCTCCTAAAATATCTGAAAAAAGTTAATTTTGCCATCTAATCAAAGAATTTATCTAGAGACCTGAAAACCTGAGGGAACGATGCGTGAGAGCCGATTGAAGAATAACCTCCTTGGTTCGCATCTCTTCTCCATGTGAAAAGAGAAATCTCCAGCTTGGGAGATAAGAGTGATAAGAAGTGGAAATTTGTTTATCGGTTGTAGGCTGTAAAAGTGTGTTGCTGTAAAAGTGTTTTTCGAGTGTGTAAGTACATTTTATGCATAAATTGAGTTGATTAGTGTTTACAAAACATTATTGATAAAGTAATGCCTAAGGCGTGGGGATCTATCTGTGAACATGTAACACGAAAAAAATGCAACGTTTCTATTTCGATCGATTTTCACGTACAACTAACCCGTGGGTAGGGAAATGGAACTCCGGCAATTTTCACATTACAGAAATCGTCAACCACTCGAAGGAAAGCTCTTGAATCAAATGAAAAATCTACACATCTCAAGCTACCAATTTCCCCTTCCTTACGTACCTGGCTACCTTCCTAAACTAATTTGATCGAACTATAAACAAATTTTTGTTTGGCAGAAACATGATTTCATAGGTTTTTTAAAACGATTTCCAATACAAGCGAATGATTGTTAAAACCAGGAAATACGTGAGACTAGCGCTCTTACCACATTCGATTCCTATCATTTCTTACTGATTTTCATTTATGCAGTTTATCGAAGTTACTGGATACTGTGAACGTCTACTTAAATTTATCATTTATGATGTCTGTACAGGTATATAATATCGTTCAATATTAGAGATTCATGGTTACTCGCGTTTCTTCCGGGGTTTCATGAACGTAAATAAACGAATAATCATTCTTGCCATTATAAATAAATCATTTAAATCAAATCGAGATGGATAGCTTTAAGAACGGCAAGGAGTAATCAGGACTGAATAGTGATATGTACAGAAGTTTAAGGACCAATTTTGGATAAACCCAAGCGAATATTTAATTAAAATAGAGGACATGTCCATAATCTAATGTTTTTCCCGAAAAGGGAGAACATTTTTCTTAAGATTTCTTAAAGATAGGGAAAAATTCATTCTTAATTGATTGAAATATCTTCGCTCATCTAGTGATTTCGAGCCTCATAAAAAACGCTGCAAATTATTACATAAAGATTTATTATTTTTCTTTGTAGATCATTCGTCTGCAAAGAACACGGCTTTGCCATTGTTACCACCAACCAACTTGAAGAAAAACATCGATCGCATTTCGGACAGCTAACATTTGAACGGAGATTAGATCTCTTTTGCGATTCACACTGTATTTCTGATTCATCATAAGTCCAACCCTTAAATTCTGGTAGAGAACAAACAAATTTCATCAAAATCGGTCAATGCTAAGTGAGGAAAGTGCCGGACGGACGGACGGAAAATGTTGTATTCGATTTTCGGATTCTACGTACCTTGAAACGTAAACCAACAAATTTTAAGGGGGGTTAAAAAAATTTTTTTCTTGATCGATTCCAAAGGTTCATTATTGAAAATAATAAACCAAAAGTGAGGCAAATCCCCATTGTAAATGTTTTGAAATATGTTATGCTCAAATAAATACCTATGATGAAAATAATTTAGCGAATCGAACATAAAGACCCGAATGTCAGTTTGTTGTATCCTTTTTAGAAATGGCGGCCCTAAATATCTAGCATTCATCGAATTTGACCTCCAAGGACAATCATTTCGTGCAGGTCGATTTAAAAATATCGTTTGTAACGCGAGGAAAACCGACATTGGCTCGGCCGTGAGATTCGACTTTGAAGTTTTTCGACGGCTCACGATTAAGACAATCGTCAGTTATCCAGCAGAGGCCGCCCCGCTTTGGATCGGCTTTTCTTGAAGGCTGCGGGAGCTTCTCGACGGGATCAGCCGTGTTGGACGGCGGACGCGGCGTGACTCGCGGATTACCTCAATAGCCACGTCAACAAATACGCCTGTCGAAGGTGAAACTGTTGGCGAAACGTTCTCGTCAGTCAAGTCTGGCGGATTTGGACGACGAAGGATTCGGAAAGTAGGGTCAAGCATCGATGCTTTTCCAATCGATTCATTAATGTCGATATTAGTGTAACCTCGATGTTCGATCCATCTCTTTCTCGCTTGGTTAACTTACCACCAAGCAAGAGTGGATACTTTTTTAACTTTACTATTAACAATACTTTATTAACCACCACTATACAATAAAAACGGAGTTGAGTAGAACGTTGTCTATTTCCACGAAAATAATGAGTTACAAGTTAAATCGATTTCGACGGTTAGGTCATCATCAGTAACAAACAATAACTAATAACAAACGATAAAGTTATTGTTTGTTACTGATGATTAGAGCTCGGAATTTGCATACTTTGCATATCTTTTATTATGCGGTATATCTTTGTATTTGAACGTTTTGAAGGTTTCTGAAGGGTATGCGGTGGTTTAAATTGAAATTGAAATTGCATATTTTTGCATATTTCGGTCATTTTGGGGATTTTTGCATTTTTTGGTCATTTTGGGGATTTTTGCATATTTTACCAGTTTTTTGCGTATTCTGGATTTTTTTCAAAAGTCAGTGCTGGAAGTTGACAATGTTCGAAATCGAATGTTGGAATGTTTTGTCCCCTCATTCTCATTACCCCAGCAGGTAATGGGCCATTACCTGCTCTAATGAAAAGATGAGTGACAATGCAAGTGAACAAAATCGTGAAAATTCTCAAAGGAGAAGACAGCTCATGGGACTCTCCCTACTCTCCAAAAGAGATTTCCACTTTAAAATGTTTGCCTATTGTATCTTGCTATACAGAGAGATCGTTTTCTGCATTGAAAGAAATTTTAAGTGACAGGAGACACTGATTTACACCTGATAATTTGGAGCGTGTGTAATTAATTGTATTTTGGGTTATCAATTGTAATGTTTGGGATTTATGAATTTAAAAGGGTTTAAGATTTTGATTCTTAAAACTTGAATTATCTTACTCCAGTAAACATATATATTTGTACAACAAGGGATTAGGTGATTCTGCTTACCTGAGTCTACGATTGCTTCGAGATCTCCGAAGGTGAAAATGGCTTTACTATTATGGTAGTGCGTGATGACCAAAGCAAAAAGGCGAAAGGTTTATTTGAAAACTTTGTGATGCTAAATTAAATACTGACGTCAAAATGAAGAGTTACTTTATGAACTGATCCTAATCCTTTAAAAGCTGGTACAAAAATCCCAACTAAGTGAGGCTAGGAAATTCTAGGTAGAAGGGTATCTTGAACTATAGCCCAGAGGATAAAAGATTCTACCTGAGAAGTTCCTAGGGTTGCTGCCACCACCTGGGTCGAGTATTGACCTCAGGGAAAAACCCAAATTATTTAAGTGCAAAATACCTGAGTCCAACAGAATTGGAAAGGGTCGAAATTCTGAAATAAGTACTGCAAAAGTTGAAAACACGTAGGGTTTTTATTCAGAAAATTATAAGTTGATTACCGTGAAGCGGATTTACGAGGGTTCTGATGGAACCGTCGACAAGAATAATCAGCAATGTAATTGAAAAGATACTTGAAAATATATCAATATGATTGAAAGTGTACTTGTTAACAATCAATAAATTCACTCTTGGCTTTAAGAAATAATGCACGAAATTCGCAATAAGTATGCTTCTAAAATAAATGTATCTTGTTGTTATTTGCAATATTATGCTTATGAGAAAATAATAATTATGTAGGAACTTGATTCCACTTATACAAATTATGACATAGTCTTCTGACTGAAAATACAATTGTTTCTTCACAACAAAAACTTCTTAGGTTACGGTTTCCTTTTATAACTGAACTATCTTTACAATATGCGTTTCTCTTTACTTTCCTATTTCTTTTACAGGACGTTAAATTATGAGGGGGAGGTTTTGCCAGATTTTGAGTAATTGTAAGCGCTTACAGAAATTATGAGGGAATGTTGCTCACCCTTGGCCTAGCTTGGATCAGTGTAGATCTCCGTGGCGGTATGTTGCTTCAGGGCCTCTTCTTCCTGCAGTGCTGAAGGGGGATGCCTGGGACCGGGGCAGACTTGCCTCGTTCCGGGGTTCGAACGGCGTACCAGTTCGGGTCGGCGAAAATGGAGAGTTGGCGGCAACGTCTTGAGTCCGGGCCTTAGCTTGCGGATGTCTCAAGAACGAAGACTGGCGGGATTCTTGGAACGGCTATTCGAAATGTCCCGAGGGTTGCACTTCACTACGGATTCTCAGTTCGTTCCGCGACACTACGTTAGAGGGGATTGAGTACTGGAGCTGGGTTCGACAACTTGCGAGACGCGTGACTTCAGACTGAAAGGTCGAGGGAGGGGGCAGCCCCTTATATCACCTCGGCCATCTTGCGGCTTGTCGCTGGAAGGGCCGCGATGGTGGCGCACTCGCTTGTCCTCATCGGTGGTGGCGGACAGTTGTTAACGGTTGCTGTATGGAAGGCGCTGATAGTGCATGGAAGAAGTTGCTGTGAAGAGTGGAGATTTTTCAGCTTATTACACGTGTAATTGTCCAATATAATATGTGGTTCATCTTTACATTTTATACCTAGTTCTATAAATGTATAAAAGTAAATAAAAAATGTATAACTGATTTTTTGAATTGCTTGTTTACTTTACGTGATGCTTCGTAACTTTTTTCTAGGAGAAAAAGGGGCTAAAAAAATGTAATAATATGGACCATCCTTTCTTAAGATACTGAAATTCCAAAGTCGTATGCAGTTTTAAGGGCAAATGCATATTTTGCATATTTTTCCTGTTTCCGGTGCATATTTTTGGAAAATTTTCGTGCACATTTTCCGAGCTCTACTGATGATGACCTAACCGTCGAAATCGATTTAACTTGTCTCATTATTTTCGTGGAAATAGACAACGTTCTACTCAACTCCGTTTTTATTAAAATGGTTTTCCACAATCTCATCGCGAGTGACTTTATTCGTACCACTATACAACTTTAAATTATGTTTGCTTGAGAAATTCTCTGAACAGTTTGTCCCAGTATGCCTGAGAAGATTGTGACAAAATAGAGAGTTCCTAGGAGATACCGACTCTAAAGATACAAATTGTAGTATCTATTGTATCTAGAGCGACTGAAGTGGAGGCTAAACAGCAATGGTGGCGATACAGATACTGGGTTAGGGTATGTTTTATATATAACTACAGGGTATAATTATTGTTTTCATTTGCGTGGTTTTTCTGTTGTTTATTGCTAGTATTTTATATTTCTTGAAAATTTTATTTGCTCTTCAGTTGCTTTTTTTAGTCATGATTATAGTTACCACTCTTGTTAAATTGTTGATTCTTCCGGTTTGTGGGCGCTGGCTGCGGAGTCTGGGTCGGGGGGTCTTGGCCGGTCCGGAGGCAGCCCCCTTGTTGGTTTTTTCCCGTGTGAAGTTTGTACTGCAGACAAGACCGTTGCCCGGTATGAGTAAACGGTCCAGGAGCCGCCATGGTGAGTGGGTCCGGGCTCGGCTGGGTGCCTCCCGGCTGGGCTTCGCTGCCTTGGTCTTCTGGAGGATCTCATTTTTCGTTCTTTTTTTTTACCCGTATGCCCTGTCTAGGGTCCCATTGTTTTGTCTACCCCTATTACTCTGTTATGTTTTGTTTTATATTTATATTTATTGACTATTGTCGATACACTTTGTGTGGAATGGCAAATAAAAAACATTCACAGACTCTATTCTATCACAACTCCTCTCTGTTAGTTTGTGATCTGCACCATCAAGTCACGTGATTTCAACAGTTTGGTCAAATGTTAGGAATTTCGTGTAGGCAAGTTGACACTCGATAAAAAAAACTGCAAATTATTACACAAAGGTTCATTATTTTTCTTATAGATCACTCGCTAGCAAGAAACACAGCTTTTGGTGCCATTTTGGTCAGCTAAAATTTGAACGGAGATTAGGCCTCTTTTGTGATTCACACTCGTGATTCTGTTTTATTCTAAGTTTAACCTTTAAGTTCTCATGGGGGGGGGGGGGGCTTAGTGCCTTGTAAGGAGTAAGGCGAAGACGGAAAATTTGCTAAATTTTGATTTTCGGAAAATTCAAATTTATAAAAAAAGATTTTTTGGATTTACTTTCACGTTAGATTGTTTGCGTATCAAAGTACAAAAACAAGAAATTGGTTGTTTCCAATTTTTTTAGTCCTGGTTACAATAGTGTTATAATCTTGGAAGGTTACTTCACGATACCATCTTCAAGATACGATTCATTAATTAATACGGATCGTTAATACGATCTCAATTGAGATAAGGAGTGGTATCGATACGACAGATAAATTGGTGGCCTATTCGATCGGTGGTATCTACTACGCACGCGCAGAAAGCGATACTGAGTAGCATCTCAACGTCCGGATCGCACTAGGAACTCTCCATTTATCTTTCTAACGTCGCATGCGTCGGAATTTCGTATTTTTGACGTCAGATTCAAATTTGGCGCACCTGCAAACGTTTCTGTACCAGTTTTAGTTCGCAATTCCATTTACTTTAGGGTATTTCCATGAAGAGATACCTTTGTTCACTTGTGTTGGCGGGAGAGCCGACCACAACTCAGACGTCACCAGGCAAACTCAGTCAATAGGATTACTGCAATCGAGGACAGATTCAAGTCAAAAACTTTGAAATAAGGATGATCCTACAACCTTAGTGAACTTATTTGATGATATTCTGGTTTATTATTTTGAATAATGAACGTTTGGAATCGGCCAAGAAAAAACATTTTAACCCCCCTCAAAATTTGTTGGTTTACATTTCAAGGACTTTCTTTAGTTATCAAGGACCGATTTTAGTGAAATTTGGCATGAGGGCTCCATTAGGGGTCTAGTTGTGCCCCGAAGCTTTTGGTTGATGTCGGTCACTTCTAAGGGTTGAAATCTTGATAACGCCCTAGCTCGAAAAATTTCGATATGAAGGTATTGTTTTTCTATCAATTTGAGATAGTATTGAATTTTTGGAGACCACGCGGAGCCCTGTAGGACAAACCGTTCGCTCCCTACGAGAACTTAACCCTTAACGCGCCATGTGAGTATGTCACACTCACTAAGGATTTTTGATCTGCTGTGGTGGCGGCCCTGCTCCACAGTCGTGATTGAGGACCCAATGTAAATTAGGGGGGATTAGTACCACGTCAACTGCCGCTAGAGTCACCTCCCTGCATGGACTCGGCGCACCATAAGTATCATTTTTCTGAAACCTAATGAGTATGCCACACTCACCTGGCACCTGAGCGGTGTATAAAAAGTGAGTATGGCATACTCACGTGGCACCCAAGAGTCATAACATGACTCTTTTTTTTAATTGTATACTATAAAATTATAGGGGAACCTTAGAGAAGACCTCAAGAAGAAAAAATATTGTTCACTGTGTCCCTACCAAAAGCCTCCATACACCAATTACAAGTGTGAACAATTCAATAATCCTATTAAAGAGGATTGAAGACAAATTTTGTCTTCAGTATTCTCGAAAAAGATGTATACATTGTTTACAGGGAACAAGAGAACTCTCTATAAACTATACGTTATAAAGATTGGGAGGTACTAGATACAGCAACTTTCGAAACTGAAAAAAAAAATCTTTTTCTCCGATTTTTTTTTTATAGTCTTGCAGTTAGAAATAACACTAGTCTTCTCGTTGAGTTTACAAAAATTAGCCAAGGCTGTGAATTCTTCAATATTTTTTTCGCCAAGATATTTTTTATTCCTACTCCAGCAATGGTGAATGAAAACGGAGTTGAGTAGAACGTTGTCTATTTCCACGAAAATAATGAGTTACAAGTTATATACAAGTAGAGTATGCTATAGGCTGGTTTTTATTTATGCCCGTATACAATTTATTGAATGTTAGTCAAATGATTAAAAAACGAGGCGTGAAAAGTGGTTTAAACGCTTGAAATTACGGAAATCGTGATGGGTGAGTATACCATACTCACCTGGCGCGAGGGAGGATTTGGAAGCACCTGGCGCGTTAAGGGTTAAGGGGCTTACGATAAAACAGAAACACGAGTGTGAATAGCAAGATAGGCCTAATCTCAGTTCAATCGCTATAGGTACGTGGTAGGTAGGTAGTACCTATCTGTGGGTAGGTGATAGGTAGGTAGTGGCAACGGCAAAGCCGAGTTCTTTGCAGACGAGTGATCTATATAGAAAACCTTCGTGTAATCATATGCAGCGTTTTTAATGTCGGCTCCATTTGGCTGGTTTCCAATGGTAATAATGTTTTCTTCGATTCCAAAAGAAAGTTTTTTTTTTGCATTACCTTAGCAAAACCTTGCCTAAAGTGGAAAATGCTGTTCTGATCGTTCAGTTTCAATCCAACACAGAGTTCACTGCGACGAATGAGCCGATGAGAAATTATAGGGCCTAAATGTGAAACCTTTTGATTTAAGGTTTAATAATCTTCCGAGATGATTGTGAAGAGTTCTTTCGACATCCATCCGTAGTAAATTACGACGAAGCGGCGTATTAACTCACAATAACGGCTCAAGAACTAATCATTGAGTTTCAGAGTTTATTACAGTTTTCAGGTTTAACTATAATCGTCCTATCAGCATCAACTACTGTTTTTTTTTCTCTATCAATTTTGACAAAATTGAAACCAGTTATACCAAACCGCTCGAAATTTCAAGCTTTTGTGAGTGAAGTCAGGTATCAGCAAATCAATAAATCGTACAATAAGCAGGTATCACTGAATAAAATACCCCTCCCCCACCCTGTTAATATTAAATATTAAATATTGACCAACAAATATTAAATATTAAATAAGTATTAAATATTAAAATTGAGCAACAAATTTTGTTAGTTTACGTTTCAAGGTACGTAAAATATTAAATATTGAATATTGACCAACAAATTTTGTTGGTTTATGTTTCAAGGTACGTACAATACAAAAACGCTGCAAGTTATTACACAAAGGTTTATTATTTTTCTATATAGATCACTCGTCTGCAATGAACACGGCTTTGCCATTGTTATCACCAACCAACATGAAGAAAAACATCGATTGCACTTCGGTCTTTTATTTTCTTGGTCGATTCCAAATGTTCATTATTGAAAAGAATAAGCCAAAAGCCCTACGTGGCCCAGCTCCCATGGACCGTTTTTGATGAAATTTGGTATATCGGTTCCATTTGGGATCTAGTTATGCCCTGACGCTTTTGGTTGATGTTAGTCACTTCTAAGGGTTGAAAAATAATGGTTGAAATTTTCCAAACGCCCAAGCTAAAAAACTGTTGTTATAGAGTTATTGTATTTTTCATGAGATTTAAATGACAATTTAAAGTGTTAAATTTTTTGAATCGAATGAGACCACCCACAGCTGTGTAGGACCAACCGTTAGCTCCCTATAAGAACTTAAGGGCTGGACTTACCATAAATCAGAAACACGAGGGTGAATCGCAAAAGATGCCAAATCAAGAGGCCTCTCTTTGATTGTACTCAGTTTTACGTCCTTAGCAACCACTCATCAAATTTCCTAATGAAGGCACCCATAATTCTTTATTTCTTCAAATTAAATTCGATTGTGAAGCGAAAATATAGTTGGTAGGTAGAGGCATTCCGAGGATGTGATCAGCTGCACTACTTATTTTGCTTTTGATATGTTCCCAATCTTCATCTGAGGCCACTGAGGTTTCTTCTTTCTAACTCTTCCTTGAACTTACGAGTGCTCTGCTTACGAGGTTTCTTCTTTCTAACTCTTCCTTGAACTCTTCCTCGTACTTGCGATTTCTGGATTTTTCAGTTTGTCAAGATTCCATTTCTTCTTCTTGGCCACGATCCTCTTGTTAAATCTAATATAGAAGCAAATAGAAGAGCAAATTGGAGATGATCAATTTGGATTTAGAAAGGAGAGAGGAACAAGGGAAGCGACTTTGGTGCTGAGGCAAATCTTGGAAAGAAGACTGGACGTAAATCTGACGACATACACGACCTTTATTGACCTTGAGAAGGCTTTCGATAAGGTTGATTGGAGGTTACTATTTCGAACATTGAAAGAAAGGCGCATTGACTGGAGGGACAGAAGGCTTATTCTAAACATGTACAAGACACAAACCACAAAAATCGACATCAATGGGACAATCAAGGAAGCCAAAATCAAGAGAGGTGTTAGGCAAGGGTGCCCCCTCTCGCCATACCTTTTCAATATTTTCATCGAAGCATCGATTAAAGAAATGAAACTAAGAACAAAAGGAATATCAATCAATGGCCACAAAGTTCATTGTATCAGATTTGCAGACGACATAGCCCTAGTAGCGGAAACCGAGGAAGAAATGAACCATATGCTGAATATTCTATCTGACATTTTTGACCGATATAAACTTAGAATAAATGCTAAAATGACAAAAAGGATGATATCAAATAGAGACAAAAGCAACATTAACCCAAACACTCAAATAAAAATAAAAGGCATACCAATCGAAAAAGTAGAAGTTTTGTTACCTTGGAAGCTGCATAACATTTGACAATAAATCTGCAAACGACATCAAAAGGAGAATCGCACTAGCCAAGCAAGCCTTCCGTAAGAAGTATGCCTTGATTACCAGCAAGCACCTCAAATTGGAAACAAGGAAGAAATTCATCAGATCGTATGTATGGAGCACATTACTGTATGGATGCGAAACGAGGACCCTGGGAAAAAATGAAAAAGACAAATTGGGGGCAATGGAAATTTGGTTGTGGAGAAAGATGACCAAGACAGGTAGAAAGAAAAACAAAAGAAATAGTGCTAGAAGAAGTAGGAGAAAGTAGACAACTGATCAGATCAATACTGAAGAGAAAAACGAAACTTATCGGACACCTGCTACGTCACAACCCCTTCATCGGCAACATACTAGAAGGAAGAATTCAAGGTACGAGACCTAGAGGAAGACCCAGGACGTCATACTTCATCGACGTGATGATGCTGATGAACACTAGATCCTACTCTAACATGAAGTCTATCGCGACAAACAGATCGGAGTGGTTATTACGACAAGGTGAAGCCTTTAGAAGATGATGATGAGGTAGAGGCAATGGCAAAGCTGTGTTCTTTGTGGGCGAGTGATCTGTACAGAAAAATAATAAACCTTTGTGTAATAACTCGCAGCGTTTTCTCAGCAGCAATGAAAAAATCGTCCTGAGAGAAGAATGCATTGGACCAGTAAGCATTTTTTTCTCGCCGAAAGTAGAACGCTTTGTGAATTTTTACTCGGCGTTTGTTTTGAATTCAGACTGCTTTGAAATGGATTTGTACGTGGTAAGTAATTACTCAGTTGAGTGATGTCCTGGCCTTCAAGATCAACTTCATTTCATTCCTTTTGAGGGACGTCCTAAAAATTGAACATGTCCAGTCTAAGGGATTTTCTGGAAATTTGGGTACCTGCCGATCACAATATGTGAGGCGGAAAGCGAAAAGATACCTCTTGTCGGCAAAGCTGATTTCGAGGAGAAGACAAAAAACGCTGCAAATTATTACACAATGGTTTATTATTTTTCTATATAGATCACTCGTCTACAAAATCACCAACCATCCAATATGAAGGAAAAAAAAAAAAAAAAAATCAAAAAAAAAAAAATTTAAAAAAAATCACTAACTATCGATTACATTTCGATCAGCTCTAATTTGAACGGAGATTAGGCCTCTTTTGCGATTCACACTCGTGTTTTGATTTATATATATATATATATTTCAAAATAAACACTTAAATTTTAGTAGGGAGCGAACGGTTTGTCCTACAGAGCTCCGCGTGGTCTCAAAAAATTTTAAAAATTCTATAGAATCCTAAATTGAAGGAAAAACAATACCTTTATATCAAAATTTTTTGAGTTAGGGCGTTTTCAAAATTTCAAAATTGATTTTGGAACCCTTAGAAGTGACCTACATCAACCAAAAGCTTCGGGGCACAACTAGACCCCAAATGGAGCCTACATACCAAATTTCATCAAAATCGGTCAATGCTAAGTGGCAAAAGTGCCGCGGACGGCGGACGGACGGCCAAATTTTTATTCGATTTTTGGATTCTACGTACCTTGAAACGTAAACCATCAAATTTTGAGGGGGTGTTGAAATTTTTTTTTCTTGGTCGATTCCAAAGGTTCATTATTGAAAATAATAAACCAAAAACTGGAAGAAGGTCGAAAGTATCGATTTTTCACTTTCTATCGATTATTGATCCTTGGACCCTCTAGAACCCAAGTGTATAGGCCTGAAAGATCGAATCGAATCGAAAGTAACCTAAATAAGAAAATATCGATTTAAGAATCTAAGAATTTAAGGTAGCATTTTGAAGTTTATGGTCGTTTTTCTCAAAATCCATTTTTTCTGTTATAAAACACTGAAATACTGCAGCATCGTCATTTTTTGAGCTACAAGGATGCTTTTGGTCTTAAATTCTTCATAAATCTATACAGATTGAGAAAATAGCAATAACTCCATTTCGACGAACGCCGACAAGAGGTCCCTTTTCGCCTCCTTCATCACTCGTTCAGGATTGGTCGATGAAAATTAAAATGTTTAGCACCCTGTGAACTCCCGTCTCGTTTCTCAAGTCGGCTGTAGAAGAATATGACACCTTTTTATTAGTTAGAAAGTAGTGTGTATTCGTCTCTCCCAGGTAATTTTCTCTCGCTATCAAGGCATAGCGCAGAGGTGAATGCCCCATAGGACAGAGTGAATTAGCATTCTAGCCCAAATCTCCTTGTCTTTCTATATCCCTCCCTAATGGTTGGATGGTGCCAACTGATACCTTCTTTGTGACCGTCCGGTGCAGCGAGGTTGACCACAAACCGGTAACCAGTTCTATTTTTAGTGATCCCATCCGGACTGTCGAGGTCCCACGGTGATGATTCCACTGTAAAGACCTAAAAATAGCCGCTACAACTCTCCGATCTCAGCGCTCTTCGGCGGACACAATTGTCGTTAGTACCAAGGACAAATTTACGTAATTTCGTGATGCAGTAAACAAGTCATGACGTTCACAAAGAGCATTTGAGGTGATGGAGATGAGCAAAGTGAAATATTTCTCCTCTCATACTTCTTACGACATAACTAGGTTACATCTTCTAATAAATAATTAAAACTGCTGGACTGCGAAATTTGTATTCAGTCAAAAATGACCAGAGCCCCATTTCCAGTCCGCAATATTCCTAACAATTCGGATAAACTTGAAATAATACATTCAGATGTATGTGGGCCAATGAGAGTGATCAGTCCAGGAGGAGCGGAATATTTTGTAACGTTCATATGCGAAAAAACTCGTTATTCAAGAGTGTATTTCCTGAAACATAAAAACGAAGTACTCCAACATTTCAAAAACTACGAGAATGAAGTAGAAAACTATCAAAACAAGAAAATCAAATTTCTACAAACCGAAAATGGAAAAGGGGAATATATTAACCATGAATTTAATGAATTCCTGAAGGAAGCAGGAATTCAACGTAGGCTATCGGTACGTTATACTCCACAACAAAATGGTCTTGCCGAAAGACTGAACAGAAGCTTGCTAGAAAAAGCCAGATGTATGATGGTTGAGTCAAAATCACCCCAAAAACTGTGGGCAGAAGCAGTACACACAGCTAATTACCTGAGAAATCGATGCCCATCACGATCACTCAATCACGTAACCCCATTTCAAGAATGGATTGGGAGACCACCTTCAGTTCGTCACCTCCACATTTTTGGCAAGAAAACAAATATCTTGAACAAGAGACGAAAACCAGGAAAATTTTCTTCTAAAACAATGGAAGGAATATTTGCTGGGTATTCTGAATTTTCAAAAGCCTACAGAATTTGGGTACCAGAACTTGATCGAATTGAAGTTTCACGCGACGTGAAAGTTTTAAACAATTTTTCTCAAAATGAAAATGTCAAAAATAACGATAACAGTCATTCTCTAGAAAACTATAGGTTGTGGGAAGATGTTTTTGAGGAAGAAGTCCCAAACGCTCCGCAAACTGAAGAACAACCTACTAGTGAAGAAAATGGCGATTTATCAATTCAAGAACAAGGCAACCTCAAAGAAGTACAAGAGCTGGGAGGGAAATTCACACGCCAACATGGATGCAAGATGTTATGACCCACATATCAACAATAAGTAGTTCTTAAATAAAGAAACTAACGGGAGGATCCCTGAGTGAGGCACCACCCACTGGGGGAGACGAGGTACGGGGGATACGCCAACATGACGTCACCTTTCCACCTCTCTCTCTCTCCCAAGCTAACGAAATGAGTATATAAGCTCACTCAGGGATGCTCCCTTATGCCAATCTAGTCAAGTCTACCGTCTTTATCATTTCGCTCTCAAACCTTCTCCTCGAATAAGGATCTCCTAGAAGTACTAGGCTCAATAGGTAAATATCCCGTCTTCCCGTCGGTAGGTTTCTCTGAAACGCCGGGGCTGACGGGCTAGCCGCCCTCCACAGTGCTTAGCACCTCGGTGTGGTTATGAACCGCCAATGCGACAGCACTGCATGCTAGGATAGGGAACACTCTCTTCGTTGAGTAGGAGTTAAAGAAGAAGTCAAACGCCGCAGCGAGAAGGTCAGCTCCTTCACTCGCCGACACGCAAACATAACACAAGATTATGTATGTGCGACGAAAAACCACTGCCAACGGAAGAAATGACAGCAGATATCTTCACTAAATCTCTGGCTGGTTCCAAAGTTCTTCAAATTGCTGTGGATGACGCTACAAAGGTTTTCTTGGCCACTCTTACAAAAATTTACTCTCGACTAGGTCGTATATATTTTTCTCTACCAATATATTTTCTTTACTACTTTCCACTGTGTCAATCTGACACTGCACATAAAACAAGAGGGGGATTAGGTATTCAGAGAGTTCTGGCGGTGAGGTCTGCTTCTAAAACTACCTGAATGCACACAGTTTTCCAAACACAAAGTACAGTTTGCTTGTAACCCACTGTACACCGATGTATTCTCGTTCTTGAGATTTTTCGTGCTCTCTCACTTCCAGTCTATTCAATAATACAACAGAAGAATCCAGGAAGCTGTTTGTATAGTAAAGTGGTGTGAGAATGGGTGATCTGAAAAGGTAAAACTGTGTAGTATTTATCAGGTCATTCTGGTAGTTTAAGGTCAGTGAGAACAACTGAAAAGGTTACACAGGTATAATTTGGGAGACATTTTTTTCGCTCCGTGGTAAAGGAAATGTTCTCCACGAATGACAATCTATAAGTAAGCACTTGAATACTTTAGCTACTAACTCCGTTCAACAGCCCATGAAAGTTTTTTTTTTCAATATTCTTTATTGCACCAAGTATAACTTATTAACAATACTATTTTCAAAATATGGATATATATTCAAAACTAAGATACATCACTGAGTTTTGTTGATTATGGGTGATGTTTCACTTCACTGCTTCACAAGTAAGCTAGGTCAAGTGGTTTGGTTCGCTTCAATCTTCTGATGATATCACTTGTATCAAGGAGTTGGACAGCTTCCTCGTTGATGTGACATCTTAGCCGCTGTAAGTGTCTCACAGCTTGTCGCTTTATAGCATCGTTTATTGTTTCGATCCGAAGCTCATGATGGAGACGTTCGTTTCGAAAGTACCATGGTGCATTGACCACCGTTCTTAGCACATTGTTCTGGAATCTTTGGATGATGTCTCGATTTGACTGAGCCGTACAGCCCCAAAGCTGAGCTCCATATGTCCAGACTGGTTTAAGGACTTGGTTATACAATGTAAGCTTGTTCTGGATTGACAACTTCGACCGTCTCCCCATTAGCCAATGCATTTTTCTGAATTTTAGAAGGAGTTCTTCCTTCTTTTTTTGACATGGGCTTTCCATCTAAGTTTGGCGTCTAGTGTCATGCCTAGGTATTTGGCTTCATTAGCATTCGGAATAACTTTTCCCATGAAATGTACCGGAATATACTCGATTCTCTTGTTAGTGAAATCGACATGTACCGACTTAGTTTCATTTTTTTTGATTCTCCATTTTGCTGTCCACTTTTGTATGCTGGATATTGATTGATTCAACTTGTTGGTGGATTCAGTGTTACATTCTCCGACTGCCAAAATCTCTGTATCATCTGCGAAGGTGGCTGTGGAGTTCATTCCAATTTCTGGGAGATCACTGGTATAAAGAACATACAAGAGCGGTCCAAGAACACTCCTTTGTGGGACTCCTGCATTGATTAGCTTTGGCTCTGAGTAGGCGTCTTCTTGCTTTATTCTGAAGTAGCGATTGGTGAGATAAGACTGAAGCAGCTCAGCATACTTTATTGGGAGAGTTTTGCGCAGCTTGTAGTTGAGTCCCTCATGCCAAACTTTGTCAAACGCCTGAGCGACGTCAAGGAAGACGGCTGAGCAGACTTTCTTTTCCTCAAGGGCTTGTTCAATTATATGTGTTATTCTATGGACTTGATCGATCGTGGAATGTTTCTGTCGAAAGCCAAACTGGTGCCTTGGAAAACAGCTTACGTTCTTCGATTATGGGTACTAGTCGCTTGTGGATTAGTTTTTCAAATAATTTTGATAATAAAGCCCACGAAAGTATAAAAGTAAGCACTTGAATACTTTAGCTACTAATTCCGTTCAACAGCCCTCGAAAGTGGGAAATAATAATGTTTTGACAAAAAAAGTAATTTCCTCCACTCCCCCAATACTGTTTAATCACTAGTATTAGTCGACTCTTGGCTAGAAAAGGCGATAATTCGCATACATTTGCCTTTCCCGATCCTCTTCCTCGTAAATCAGCAATTTTTCGGATTTTTTCATCGTTTTTTCGCCTTCAATTATCGCGACAGGTTATAATTTCATCGGCCCAAAACTAGGAATTTTCAATTCAAGAACTTAGCAAGGAGATTGTTCTGCTTAATTCCAAAACCATTCGCTATTTTTAATAACGCCGAAACCCTAACAAAAACGAAAAGAAACGTTCTTCTAGGTAAAAAATCTCATCGTAAATCGAGGAATTTCCAATTTTTTTCCCATTTAAGCTTGTCAAGACATGCGCCGATTATACTTAAGTAGCATAACGTAGAAGTAGACTATAATTAAGATCACCTGCAAAAAGATTTATTTTTATTTTTCACCCCGGTAAGGTGGTTCAAGGACCACATTCCAATTCCTACCTCTAATTATCCACCTGTAGTCAATTTTCTACCCATTAAAAACCTCCTTCCAGGAGAGAAAAAAATCAAAATGGGTCGTTTCCCGTTCATCTCCGTCTCGTGTCGTTAGACTGTGGCTCGTCGGTAGTTGTCTTATTTTTGAGGTTCATAGAAGTCCACAGGTGTTTCTCAAGTGGGTTTTTGAAGGTCGGCTCGAATCACTTTCGCTCAGCTTGTAATCGCTGGGGGAAAAAATCGCACAGAAGCACACACCCACGGACACACCTCCCTCGTTCGTAATTTGCGAGTCATTAATTTTTTTTCTCGCATGAATGGGGTAAAAATAGAAAAATCGACTCTCAGGAAATAACTACGAAATAAAAGGTTGGAAGAATAAAATTCGAAGTAATTGGAGGTGAGGAACCTCTCATTAGGTCGGTGCTGGGAGGTAGTTGAAGTGAGAGCCAGGGCGTATCAGGTCACAAAAATGTTGGATTACGTAACTGGACAAATCACTCGGATGAAATACAGAGATTTGCAAGATTACAGACTGCAAAGCCAACTGAATTGCCTGTAAGAGACCTCGGAGATGAATTAGGTACGAACTGCAAAAAGTGAGGCGAAATGGTTCCCTCTGCCGTGCTGATTTTATAGGTTGTACTTATGCCGATACCAATCAATCAATCAATCAATGTGCTGTCATAATAATTCTACCACCCTGTTTCGCAAGACATGGATCAAAATATGATAATTCATTGCAAGGATTGGGCGGGCTACCTTCCAAAGGCAACAATGAGGAATTTCACCATGTCGGAATTTCCTATTTTTGGACCCAAAATCGGATTCAGCACCTCGAGAAACCCCCTAAGGCAAACTTTCAGCCCGAGCTTCCTAATTTACGAATAAACAAAACAGTGTAGAAAATACGAATGTTTAAAAAAAACTGGGAAAATGACGTCATCCTGGAATAGTTCATTTATGGCCGCTTGAAGCGCTGAGATCGAGAAATCTACAGGGTGTCTACCATTTGGATGGACCAAACTTCAAGGATCGATTCTACAACTCATTTGCAACAAAAAATGTCCCATAGCAATTTTTTCTTAACCCACTCAAAATTATTTTTTTTCCACTATAAAGTTTTTATTCGTATTTTCGACTTTGAGGCACTAAAATGGTCATAACTCCCTTATTTCTCATGCTACTTCAAATCTGAGTACACCGTTGGACAGAGCGTAAAATTTCCTATCCATTTAGTGGGAAACCCAGTTTCTTAAAGCCATTTGTAAAAGTAAAAAAATTAATCAAAGTCAACATTTATAATTTTTTTCGAAAATCGCCGTTTTTCAGGCTAACGATTCCCCCGTAAAAAATAACGCTATCGTGGTGCACTCAACGGGAAAAACTACCCCAAGATCTCACCTTTCCAACGGTATGTCAGTTTCAAGGTTTAAGAGGAAGGTTTCTTTGAAAAAATTGAGTTTTATGCGAAAAAACGTGCTTTTTTAGGCGTATTTCGCTAGAGAGCCGACCAAGTATTATTGCCTTCACTTTTCAAGGATTGCAATAATAAGTCCACCAAATTACATTTCTACTCGTATTTTACGTTTTGGACCTACCTGAACAATTTTGGTACCATGTCTGTCAATCTGGCAGTCGGTCTGTCTGTCTGAAAGTCCTTGCAGATGGCAAAAGCAATACGAAGCTACTGTCCGATTTCGATGTAATTTTCGGCGATGTTCTCCATAAAAATCAAAGTCAAAGCATTAAATTTTCAAAATCAAATTCAATAATTTTAATTTTTTAAAAATAAAAAATACCATTTTTTGGTTTATTATTTCCAATAACAAGTCTTTGGAATCGAGCAAGAAAAAAAAGTTAACCCCCTCTCAAAATTGTTTTATTGTTTACCCCTAATAAGTAGCGCTATCGCGGGGCCACTCAATGGCCAAAACTATCCGGGATCACATCTTTTCTACGTTAAGAATCAGTTTTTCGTTTAGTTAGAATTCATATCATGAAATTGACTTTTTGTAGCAGAAGAATAACTTGAAGAGTTTCATTGACAATAATACTTTTTTTTTTTTTTACAATTATTGACTTTCCACTCCGATAATGAGTGTCCTTCAATGTACCTACCAACACTGTCTACCAACGTTACAATCACAATTTCTTTCTGCTAATTGTTCTTCAATTTTATTTTAGTTCCATTTTTTAAATCAAAATGAACGGGTTTTCCGTTGAGTGGGCCGCGGTAGCACAACTTATTCCAGGTAAACAATAAACCTAAAAAATGGTTATTTCTAAAAAAATTTAAATTTTTGAATTTGATATTGGAAATTCAATGCTTTGGCTTTGATTTTTATGGAGAACATCGCCGAAAATTACATCGAAATCGGACAGTAGCTTCGTATTGCTTTTGCCATCTACAAGGACTTTCAGACAGACAGACCGACTGTCAGATGGACAGACACGGTACCAAAATTGTTCAGGAAGGTCCAAAACGTAAAATACGAGTAGAAATGTAATTTGGTGGACTTTTTATTGCAATCCTCGAAAAGTGAAGGCAATAATACTTGGTCGGCTCTCTAGCGGAATACGCCTAAAGAAGCACGTTTTTTCGCATAAAACTCAATTTTTTCAAAGAAACTTTCCTCTTAAACCTTGAAACTGACATACCGTTGGAAAGGTGAGATCTTGGGGTAGTTTTTCCCGTTGAGTGCACCACGATAGCGTTATTTTTTACGGGGGAATCGTTAGCCTGAAAAATGGCGATTTTCGGAAAAAATTATAAATGTTGACTTTGATTAATTTTTTTACTTTTACAAATGGCTTTAAGAAACTGGGTTTCCCACTAAATGGATAGAAAATTTAACGGCGATCCGAACAGCCCAATCAGCGAGCGTTCCCGCATCACGTCCGTTTTCCCGGTTAGTTTTGAAATCAAAAATTTTGATTGTCTCCCAAAAATAACAGGAGACTTATTTTTCCGAAATCAGCCCGATTTTCATCTATCCCACACCATTAGCTATTCAGGAAAAATGCAAACAGAATTCGGTGAAATTCCTCATTAAACGTAGGTAGGTAAACAATGACCTAAAAAAACCTCAATAGTTGATGAATTTCGATGATTCGCTTTGGTTTATTATTTTCAATAATGACATTTTTTTAACCCCCACCCTCAAAATTTGTTAGTTTATGTTTCAAGGAATGTAGAATTCAAAAATCGAATAAAAATTTGGTTACTGTTCGAACTTACTTCATGCAAAACCAGTAACTGCATCCAAAACACAATTTTTCTCCTTCCAAGACCACCATCTACACATTATTAACTTTCATTTTCCTTTCCACAAACCATTTTTCATTAAACAACTCACATTTTTTACATCCTTCATAATGGGGTATTTCGGTGGGTCGGAAATTCAGGTTTTTTACCTCAAATTTGGATTCAGCACTTGAAAACCTATATACTACAACTTTAAGCCCAATGATAATATAACATGTGGTAGAAAAATTAATTAAAGAGATCACACGTTTGAAAAAGGCGGGCCGCTATAAATGCACACACACTAGGCAAGGACTACGCCGCACGCGCGTGTGAGTAGTATTTTGTAGTATCCAAGAGGTCCTCCAAGGGTTTCTGTGCATGGATACTTTTTTCAAAGACAGTTGGCTAGCTACGTCACGATTGGCTAGCTACGTCACACCATTCAAATCTTCAACTTTCCTTGGCTTCTCTGATTTTTTAAAAACATTTTCTCGACGAACAGACCCGATTACCGTTATTCCTGAGACATTCTCTTTTGAAAAAAATAAAATAAAAAAAATTGACTGAAATACCCCATTCTACATCACCGTTATCAGCCTTATCACCATAGACCAGTTATTGCCATCAACCTCCATAACTTACTTGTTACCTCTACATCCACTTACATGGATGTCCTTGTTATTTTACATCCATGGTCATGGATGTTGCTGTTTTTCTGCATCCATGCTTACTTGTATATTTTTCTTAACTTATTGGTGTATGCTTATAAAAAACCGTATTTAAACTTTAAAATTATGTTATGTATTGTAAAACCATCGTAATTCCTGGACTAAGCCGAAAATCTACCAATGCAACATGAGCCTTCAGGGCAACCCCGCTCAGATCCTGGATTTTTGCTGGCAGCCATCTTACGCAAACTCTTTCTATTGTTCCCTTGCCAACCTGCTCTCTCAAAACGGTTTTCCAAGAACATGCAACTTCTTGTGTGTCATTCTTCAAAATAAGTAATGGGGTATTTCGGTGGGTCGGAAATTCAGGTTTTTGACCTCAAATTTGGATTCAGCACCCTTGAACATGTGGTAGAAAAATTATTTAAAGAGATCACACGTTTGAAAAAGGCGGGCCACTACAAATGCACACACACTAGGCAAGGACTACGCCACGGACTACGCCGCGCACGTGTGTGAGTGGTATGTTGTAGTATCCAAGAGGTCCTCCAAGGGTTTCTGTGCATGGATACTATTTTCAAAGACAGTTGGCTAGCTACGTCACACCATTCAAATCTTCAACTTTCCTTAGCTTCTCTGATTTTTTAAAAACATTTTCTCGACGAACAGACCCGATTACCGTTATTCCTGAGCCATACTCTTTTGAAAAAAAAAAAAAAAATTGACTGAAATATCCCATTTGATTGTGATAAACGAGAGAGACTTGACCATAAAAACACTGAAGCAGTGCGGTATTGCTCCAACTCTACTTATTTTGGACTTGGAATAGCTGGACCACCTGTATTCTTCCTGGAAGCTGCTACAATACTACAACCTTCTTTCTTTCTGGAAGCTGCCTTTTGGTTTCTGGTGGAAGCTGCCTGTCCTGCCTATTTTCTTCTGGAAAACCTTTCATCTGGGACTGATCAGCCCACAGCTAAGCCCTTTTTCTTTCTTATCTTTCACATGGCCATTTAGGGAAACAATAGAACCTTTCAATTTAAACCATTACAAAACCTGCTTTCAACTCTTCAATAAACTCATCTTCTTGTTGACGTTTCATCAATTCAAACTCTAAGGTACTTAACCTCGCTAAGTTCTTTCCCCTTCAGGGGTGGTCCTTCAAGTCTTCAACACTTTTTCTTTTTCATTTTGATCATAACATTAATTAGTGTAGGATAATTACTGTATCCAAAGCAGTACTTCCAGACTAAACAGTTACCACGAACCGATTTTTATGAAATATAGTATATGGGTTCCATTTGGGGTCTAGTTGTACCCGTGGTTGACGTCAGTCACATTAACAGGTGAAAAATAAAAGCTGAAATTTTCAAAACGCCCTAGTTCAAAAACGTTCATGATAAAGGTATCATTTTGGTTTATTATTTTCAATAATAAGCCTTTGGAATCGAGCAAGAAAAAAAAAATTTTAACCCCCCCTCAAAATTTGATGTTTTACGTTTCAAGGTACGTAGAATACGAAAATCGAATAAAAAAATTTCCGTCCGTCCGCCGTACGCCGTACGCCGTACGCCGTACGCCGTACGCGGCACTTTTCTTAGCAACACTGGACCGATTTGGTTCAAATTTGGTATATGGGCTCCATTTGGGGTCTAGTTGTGCCGCGAAGCTTTTGGTTGATGTAGGTCACTTCTAAGGGGTGAAAATTAAGGGTTGAAATTTTCAAGAGTGCCCTAGCTCGAAAACTCTCGAAATAAAGGTATCGTTTTTTCACCAATTTAAAATAGTATTGAATTTTTAAAAATTTTTGAGACCACCCGGAGCTCTGTAGGACAAACCGTTCGGTCCCTACGAGTACTTGAAGGTTTTCCTTCGATAAAACAGAATCATGAGTGTGAATCGCAAAAGAGGTCTAATCTCCATTCAAATTTTATCGGACTAAAATGCGATCGCTGTTCATTTTGGTTTATTATTTTCAATAATAAGCCTTTGGAATCGAGCAAGAAAAAAAAAATTTTAACCCCCCCTCAAAATTTGATGTTTTACGTTTCAAGGTACGTAGAATACGAAAATCGAATAAAAAAATTTCCGTCCGTCCGCCGTACGCCGTACGCCGTACGCCGTACGCGGCACTTTTCTTAGCAACACTGGACCGATTTGGTTCAAATTTGGTATATGGGCTCCATTTGGGGTCTAGTTGTGCCGCGAAGCTTTTGGTTGATGTAGGTCACTTCTAAGGGGTGAAAATTAAGGGTTGAAATTTTCAAGAGTGCCCTAGCTCGAAAACTCTCGAAATAAAGGTATCGTTTTTTCACCAATTTAAAATAGTATTGAATTTTTAAAAATTTTTGAGACCACCCGGAGCTCTGTAGGACAAACCGTTCGGTCCCTACGAGTACTTGAAGGTTTTCCTTCGATAAAACAGAATCATGAGTGTGAATCGCAAAAGAGGTCTAATCTCCATTCAAATTTTATCGGACTAAAATGCGATCGCTGTTCATTTCTTCGATTTGTATACAGTTTTGCCTCCTGCGTAACCAGTAATCAAATTTCCATACGAAGCTTTCTATTTTTCCAATCGAGTGTGAAGCGTTTAGTTCTTTCTAATAAACTTGATTGTGAAGGTGTGAAGCAGTATGGTGTGGTAGGTAGTACCTAGCTGGTAGGTAAAAAAAAGTTGGTAGGTAAAAAAAATGTTGGTGGGTAAAAAACGCTGCAAATCATTGCTCAAAGGCTTCTTCACTCTTCAGATCACTGATCAGCTGAGTGAGCTCCGAAGCCATTTTCATTCCTATTGAATGGAAGTGCTCTTCCAGGCGTCTCCAGCAATCGAGGAGATCTTCTTCACTCTTCAGATCACTGATCAGCTGAGTGAGCTCCAGAGCCTTTTTTACTCCTATTGAATGGAAGTGCTCTTCCAGGCGTCTCCAGCATTCGAGGAGATCTTCTTCACTCTTCAGATCACTGATCAGCTGAGTGAGCTCCAAAACCATTTTTACTCCTATTGAATGGAACTGCTCTTCCAGGCGTCTCCAGCATTCGAGGAGATCTCCTTCACTCTTCAGATTACTGATCAGCTGAGTGAGCTCCGAAGCCATTTTTACTCCTATTGAATGGAAGTGCTCTTCCAGGCGTCTCCAGCATTCGAGGAGATCTTCTTCACTCTTCAGATCACTGATCAGCTGAGTGAGCTCCAAAACCATTTTTACTCCTATTGAATGGAACTGCTCTTCCAGGCGTCTCCAGCATTCGAGGAGATCTCCTTCACTCTTCAAATTACTGATCAGCTGAGCGAGCTCCGATGCCATTTTCAATCCTATTGAACGCAGGAAACTGAAATTTGAGAGGGAAGGTCAAGGGAGAATACAGATGGTGGTAGGTGCTATTGATGGAGAACCAGTGATCTATACAGAAGGGTGATCTATACAGAAAATAATAAACCTTTGAGCAATGATTTGCAGCGTTTTTTTCATCAATTTAAAATAGTATTGAATTTTAAGAATCGAATGAGACCAACAAGAGCTCTGTTGGTCCAGAAACACGAGTGTGGATCACCAAAGAGGTCTAATCTCCGTTCAAATTGTAGCTGACCAAACTGCGATCGTTGTTCGTTTCTTCGAGTTGTACTCAGTTTTGCGTTCTTAGCAACCAGTAATCAAATTTCCTAATGAAGGCAATAAAATAAACTTGATTGTGAAGCGAAAATGTGGTTAACAGGTAGTAGGAATGGCAAAGCTGGGTTCTCTTTCTCCTCTATCTACAAAGAGAAATAAGAAACCTTTGTGTAATAATTTGCAGCGTTTTACATCAATTCTCATAGTGTTGTGGTCGAAATAATTCTGGTCCATGGTTGAATAACTCAATGGTAAAGTATGGAAAAGTTTGGGTGTCACTAGTGTCTCTTCTAATTTCCATAATTCTAATGGAAGAAATTGAAAACTGGGCAACTTATCGTTATCGCAATCTGTCAGAGAGAAATATACGTCGAATGTCCCAAAATAATGAAGTTCACTCGAACACAATTAGATCGCTCTCCTTCAGGCCGACTGCAACTTTTATAACCCAATAGCTCAGGCAATTTAGAGTAAATAGGAAAACTAAGAGAAACATGTTCAGTAGAGGATAGTAAAGGTACTTTATATAAATGAACCTGGTATTTGGATCTAATATGATTCTAGATGGGAGGCGGTACATAATACCGTCGCAACTTTCTTCCAGCTTATCCAAGCTTAAGTAAACATATTTTTTCCAAATCCAACTATACGTGTAATCAGCGCATGCCAACCTAATAAGCAATCATTAAACATAAAAATCTTGTTTCAATCATTTCTGTATTGAAGTACGTTTTTAATTCAGAAATTTGAATAGCTCCCATGTTCGGAAAGTATTCTAGCCTATGTTGGAAATTTTCCTCGTTTCATGCTCCCTCATTGCCGAAAATAGGAAAGCTTAGGGAGATTGCAAAAATTGGGTCCCCCAAAATAACAATTTTCACTTGCTTTTCAAGGAGCAACAACAGTATTTCGACTTGACCACTTCATCCTTAAAATAGCGACGGAACTACCTAATCGATTGAAAACCAAAAATCTACTAAGGACCATGTTTTGATATTTGAACGGCAGTTTGACACCTTCGTTACTAAAATTTACAGTCGTATTTCTGCTTTTTTTGGTCCTCCCCAAATATTCCGAGTCGTCACAGAACATTAAACAGAACATTAAAGTCGTAATCTATTTTAAATAGGAATAACATTGAAAGGTTGCTGTATTTAAAAACGCTAGGGCGTTTTTAGCAACACACCAAATGGAGCCCATACACCATAAACCAAATTTCATTGTTTAATTTTGGTCAATTTTAAAAGGCAAAAGTGACTTGAAACGAATAATTTTTTTCTTTGTTCCCAAAAATTCATTATTGTCAATACTAAACCGGAAGTTGTGAATACGAGTGTAATCGTACAATATTGGGGAAAGTAACCACAACGCTTCACCCTGATACGTGACATGAATGCCTTATGCACTGAGAAGGAAGGTATTAGCGGGATCGCTACAGTTACAATATTATAATGCAAACCGCCAAGAAAATATTCAAAAAAAAAAAAAAAAATTTAGCTCACCCAGCTGATCAGGAAGGATTTCAGTTTGTAATGAGGAATTTCACCGAATTCTGTTTGCATTTTTCCTGAATAGTTAATGGTGAGGGATAGGTAGATGAAAATCGGGCTGATTTCGGAAAATAAGTCTCTTGTTATTTTTGGGAGACAATCAAAATTTATGATTTCATAAATAACCGGGAAAACGGACGTGAAGCGGGAACGCTCGAGGAGAGTCTAGCCCCCAGAAAGTGTTGTCGGGTTTCAGTGCTACCTACCGCCACTTCAACGAACTACCATTTCTGATATCCTATCAGGCGATCACGCTCGCGACCGCATTACCGTCGCTCCTCTAACTTGCAGTTATCCCAAGATTATAAACTTGCAGTTATCTCCACTGTAGTAATGCATTCTGCTTGATTCGTCACTCCAAAACACAAAAATGCAATAAGAAGTTCCTTTTCCTCGCAATTTAAAAAGGCAGGGAAGTACAAACTTTTAGAAATGAGCGGTAAAACCGAGGTAAGCCTACTTTTTCAGAAATGCCGCTTGACCACGCTCACATCGAGCTGATAAGGATGGTAGTTCGCTGAAGTGGCGACAGGTAGCGCTGAAACCCGACAACACTTTCTGGGGGCTAGACTCTCCTGAACGCTCGCTGATTGGGCTGTTCGGATCGCCGTCTCCTCCCAGTGTTGCCCATTGGGACGACGAAATCGTGTTTTCTAAGAGGAAAGTTATCAAACAAAAACAGGGGAAACCTAATTTTCCCCCATCTTGCTTTTTCTATTTTAACACAGAATGTGTTTTTGCGATGACCTACCGAAAAAAAATCGTCACGAAAAAGCGACAGAAAAAACATCTGGTGATATGTTTATTGGTTGTCATGTTAATGTCAACTCCACATTTATTATTGTTGTTTTTTATTTAACGGATGACTAGTATCGCAAAAACACATTCTGTGTTCCTATGATTTCATACAGAGTATGGAAAAAGAAATAAACCGGGGGGTGCAGGGGGGCGGAGCCCCCCGCCAAGGCGCAAAGCGCCGAGTTTTTCTTCAGTTTTTCGATTTCAAACTTTACTGTTTCGTGAAATTTTGCATCTGGGGACTATAGATTTCTCGATCTCAGCGCTTCAAGCGGCCATAAATGAACTATTCCAATATGACGTCATTTTCCCGGTTTTTTTAAACGTTCGTATTTTCAACACTGTTTTGTTTATTCGTAAATTAGGTAGTTCGGGCTGAAAGTTTGCTGCAGGAGGTTTTTCGAGGTGCTGAATCCGATTTTGGGGTGAAAAATAGGAAATTCCGACATGGTGAAATTCCTCATTCAGATTCAGCAGTCTTAAATAAACTCCCAGTGAACTTTCAACTTCTTGGCTCCACTAGAAGCGAATTTAGCTCACCCAGCTGATCAGGGAGGAGCGCAGATTAATTCAGATTCCGGAGTTTTAACCCTTGACTTCGCAATGTAGCTTTAAAGCAACGATCAAAAATTCATTAACCAACGACCAAAAATTTAAGTAACCATGTCAAACACGGATAAGACATGTTTATGTCAAAAATATGTTATGATTTGTGATTGCAATCGTAGGTAATAATGATATTATCATCCTTGTAATCGTGATTGCGATTACTTTCAACTCTGCTCTTCATATCCAGTAACTAGGTAGTTACAGTAGTAGTCACGTGGTAATTATTTTCATGAATCTCATTTATAAGAGGAAGTTTACGGTGAATAAAATTCTTGAAAAAGAACTTCTTCGGTTGAGAACGAACTAGGAACTCTCAAGCATCATGATTCATGACAGGCGAAGGTGGATGCAATTATAATCATATTACAACTGAACTGGAAACGTGACCGCACTCTACTTTCAAATCTGCCCGACCTTGAGGGGATGAGAGATGGAATTCCTCATCGGAATTCACCCAAGGAAATTCATCCCGCGACAAAGAAAATACCGGTAAACGAACCACGATCGCGGATCTAGGTATATAGAATAATGCTGTGAAGAACAGAGGCCGATATCGATGATGTATGCGCATGCGCCAACGGCAGGAAATCGTGAGGAGATTAATCGCTCGTGACAAAGCTTCGCCGAAGGTGTTTTTCAATTTAAACAAATTTAAAAAAGATGATGCCTCGAGTTCCTGGCATGATCCACCAAGGATAACCGGAGTGTGTAATTGCAGAAGCAGACGGTTCTGACCTTAAAAGAGAAGTTTCGATTTAGTATGAGGAAGTTGTCGACGAAGAATTAGTAACAATGACAACTATCCTCCCCGTCACGATGAGCTGTGCCAGAAGTAGGTATGCGATGCAGAGCAGATCCAAACAACATTTGGAGGCTTATGAAATTTTCATGGATCTGGTATTCACAAAAACAATTTCGGAAATCACAATTGTATAGTATTTCATAGGTACAATCCAAGTCCCATTGGATGAGGAGTTCACCCACGCTATGACGAGGTTTTCTGTGTCCTCACCATGGAGATACCAAGTCGAGCTTGGACGGTATTTGTCACAGCCGTCCTAAAAGCAAAAAAGCTGGATGGAAGATGGGAGGAAGAAGAGGATTATGATAGATGGAGAAATCGGATATCTGACTGGAGAGCTGAATGAAAGTTGCATCAAGGCAAAAACATATTGTTTAGTAATGCATGCATTCCAGGGGACGTCCCATTGGATAAGTATTGGATCAGTTTAACCAGTTGTTAAGCGATAAGACTATTTCTCTCGATGTAATTTATTTATTACTTTAGGCAAGAAATAGTGACACCCCCCCCCCCCCACCATTATAAACCATAACACTTCTAGCGGCATGGGAGCCTCGAATCTGAAGAGCATTTTAAAATCCATGATCTACGACACCCAACACGCGAATTCGAGTTCACCACCACCAATGGTACCAGTCTGGCACCAAAGCGGAAATACGTCGTAACATTGAACTTCCATCTATTAGGTTTAGTAGGCAGTCCGTCGAATGTCACATCCGTATTCAAGGTGAAACACCAAAAAACCCAAGAAATATGAGGTTTATGGTGCCCTGGCACCATGGTGGCACCACTTTTATTTCCATGGTGTTATAGAAAGTGATTCATGCAAATCCTAAGGTATAATGAGAATTTTTCCTCAATTTCAAAGCTTGGATACAATTAATAAGCAGTAAAGGAACCGAAATATTGAAAAATTGGATATTTTGTGAATATTATCCCCCCACCCATCCCCTCCTATTGCAAATTTTGGTACTCTGGTGAAATCATGTACAACTCGGAAGTTATTTTAGTCAAACAAAAAAAGAAACACACAAATCGGTTGGAAATTGAGGCCTGGGCAGAGTTTACAAGATTATGCCCGCAAACGTACGTTTTTTGAGCATTAACCCCCCCTTTCTCCCCCTTAAAAGGCGAAATTCGAAATTCCGGCGCCGTAGTGCACAACTAGATAGTTTTCCGCGTCGAAGAAAAAAAGAACCACGAATATCGGTTGAGAACTAAGGCCTGTGCAGACGACACAAGATAATAATAATAATAATAATAATAATCTTTATTGCCGTAGCACACATTGTTACAATGGCAGAGCAATAGTCAAAACAAAACAATAGAGTCAACAGTCAAACAATAAAAAATAACAGTCAGCTTGTCCTTGATTGAAAAAACTCTTCCCAATATGCCCAAAAACACACGTTTTTTGAGCATTAACCCCCCCTTTCCCCTCCTTAAAAGGCAAAGTTCGAAATTCCGGCGACGTAGTGCACAACTAGATAGTTTTCCGCGTCGAACAAAAAAAGAACCAGGAAAATCGGTTGAGAACTAAGGCCTGGGCAGAGTACACAAGATTTTGTTACACACACACACACACACACAGACATACACCTATGATTTTTTTCGCGGATTTGGATTCAGAATGGTCTAAAACGGATTACTGTGTGGTTATTTTTTTTTTCTGTTGAGTGTTGTCCTCCTTCACCCCAGATCGATCGCATAAGGACGCCCAAGTCTTACTGTGGGACGTCCTAAAAAGGCTCACCCTGAAGTAATATTGTACAAGTGGTTCCGGGGTGAGTCCTAAGCCGGGGGAGTGGGGTTTTAGTTGGTATGCTCAAGCAGGTGAGTCCAACACTGTTGGGGTGAAACCTCCCCTTCGCTCTTAACGAGTTTCCTCACTCCCGAAAAAAACCATGGAAATACCACTAATTATTGACAAAGGACAACTAGAACCTATGTTAAGAAAGCCACTATCTAAAACCATGACTATGAATTTGGATGATTTGCTTCTGTGGAAGTGAATGTTCAACTTTTGCGGTTGATTGGATTTTACATCTTTCTTTCTAAGCTTTATTTGTATATTTTTGATTTTGCGTTTTTTTTAAGCATGGGACATGCTTTAGCTTTGAGTTGACTGGCAAAAAGAATCGGTTAATCAACAAACGTTTTTGGGAGACGGCGATGTGTTACGAAATTTTGTAATTATTTCCACTTACAACCAAGTCGTTGCTACAGAACTTAATCTTCGCCATTCAAGTTCGTAGAAAATTCGTTCACCGTTAGTTTGAAAGCCCTAAATGTATGCATAAATCATATACTGCCAAAACCGCTGTAATTGTCGAAGATACTGAGATGTACCTCTGAGTTAAAAGAACTGTACGAAGGAAGGTGTTATTTATGTAGTACGTTGGCAACGTATTTACGAAATGGAATCTAAGGAACCTGAAACACGAGTTAACTTAATATTAGATAAAATAACATTTATACTTCCATAAGGTGCTTATGACTCCTAATTTACGTATCATAATATTTACGCCATTGAGGTACATATCAGTCAAGAAACACGGCTACCTAAAGCATGTTCCATATTTCTTGAATTTTAGCCAAAGGCTCTAAGTAAGCATCCGGGGGTCCATGGGGCTTGCGAGTTTTTTTTTTTGTGGTGGTTAGAATACAAAGAAATTTCGGGTTCTGACGGAGTTTGAAGACGAATAATGAGTACTTCCTTGGTTTTCTTCTAAAAATTTGACCTTCGAATCATGAGGAGGCGGCAATTTTTGTATGTTTCAATCGCAACTCCGAAAGTTTCAAAACTTGCTACACAACATCATGATCAGGAGAAAAATAATCTTGAATGAAGACCCAAGCTTGTCGACCTTATCCAAAAATGAATTTAGATGATCATGAACATCCCCATTATCTTTTATTTTCAGTAGTCTTGAAAGTGCTCCAGAAGAGAGGCTTATTTAGAGGTCATATAAATTATCCAATTTGACTGAACTCACTGCAATAAAAAAATAGGATCTGGTTGATACGTCCTACTGTTTCCGATCAATTTTCTTCAGAACATCAGTGGATTTTGGTTCTGACCAATCGACATATCCCCATAAACTTGTTGGTCAATTCAGCTTCAGCTTGTACCTTCCAGGTCACCTGGACCAGGTGTCACAATTGTCTATTTTGTGAGTTTAAATTCAGTTATTAGTCGAAATCGTTTCTTCTCGATCTAATTAAATTGGAACGCTTTTATAAATCTTAGACTCATCAGACTAAAGATAGATTCATTGGTTGGCTCAGATAACCTAGGTATTAGATTTCAATTAGTTTAAGTTATCTGAACCCTCAGAATAAACTTAAAAAACTGTTACTTATTCATCCCATAAGTACAAAAACGGACGACATTCCATAAATTCGGAAATTCGAGAAAAGACAGGAAGAAGAACCATTCGAGGATACCAAGATACTCTCGATTACCGACGAAAGTCGGAATCCTGTTCAATCGTAAATTTGCATTTTTTCAATCAGCACACTTATTATGTTCGAAAATTTCTCATGAGCTTACTTCTTTGCTGAAAAAAACAACTATTTTTTACTTTTTATTTTTACTTTAACTCAGAGATAGAACACTATTGCAGGAGAAATAAAATTTAATGTTTGCTGTTGTGGAGTCTTCTTTTTCCTTCTCCCCATTAGAAAATTATTGCTTTAAATCTTAACCCACAATCACATTATTTATAGTGACAGAAAACTTACATCCACCAAAGTTCGTATTTACCTACTGTCAATTAAGTAAGTACTTAGGCAACTTAACCAAAAAACGTCTGCCAAGTGGGTGTGGCACATAGCTTCCTCGTATCCATAACCCGATTATACAGATGATCCGATGCATAGTAGTTAATCTCAAAACACCAATCTCTAAGTACCTTCCACTACCCTCATAGGGGACCATCTACACGCTAATCTGGACAATCCTAGAAAATTTCATCAAATTCGGATCAAAAATTAAGTGAGTAGATGTATGTAATTGGATAAAAAAAATACTTAGCCTCGGCTGGGATTCGAACCCGCGACCCCTGGGGGACAGTTGAAGTTACGGCTGCTACAAGTAATTCACGTTTGCGCATGCGCAGTCGCTTCTATCTGTCCGGGGATAATGATTTTCATAGGGGACTATCTACAACCTAATCCACATAATCCCTGAAAATTTCATCGAAATCGGGTGGAAAATGTGGAAGTTATGGCCGTTACAAGGAAATGCACGTTTGCGCATGCGCAGTGGCTACTATCAGTCCGGGGATGATGATTTTCATAGGGGACCGTCTACACACCAACCCGCACAATCCCTGAAAATTTCATAGAAATCGGACAATAACTTCGTATAGTTATGCGCGTTACCGAAGGTGGTGATTTTCATAGGGGACCATCTAAATACTAGTCTGTAACATCCCTGAAAATTTCATTGAAATCGGATAGAAAATCTAGATGTTATGGCCGTTACAAGGAATTCACGTTTGCGCATGCGCAGTCGCTTCTATCAGTCCGGGGATGATGATTTTCATAGGGGACCGTCTACACACCACCCCGCACGATCCCTGAAAATTTCATAGAAATCGGACAATAACTTCGTATAGTTATGTGCGTTACAAGGAATTCATGACAGACGGACAGACACACAGACACGGAACCAAAATTGTTCAGAAAGGTCTAAAACGCAAAACGCGAGTGGAAATTTTGATTTTGGAGAACTTTTTTTTTTCGTCCTTGAAAAGTGAAAACAAAGCTTCCGCTACCTTGGTAGACTCGGAAGCAATTCAGGATTAGTAGGTTAACCTACCGTTAAAAAGGGGGGTACTTTGATAGATGAACAATATCAATCAATCGTTCCATTTTACCAAACTAAAAAGTGCAGAATACAATTATTGTCATTTCTATACTTCACTTAAAATAAATAGGAGGTAATATCGGAAGCAAAAGTTTCACTTACCAAAACGTCATTACCTACATAGGTGACTAGGTATTGGAATTTCCGAAAAAGCTCTCGACTTTGGGTTGAATGACGTTTGATAACATTAATTTAAGATGATAAGTATGATAATGATAACAGCCCCCTCGCGGTGAGCAAGATGACAAATAGTTCTTTATATTCTCGAAGGGGGCGCGGCAGTCGCGCGTCTGACACATCACAGGCCAGACGCTCCCCCATCTGCCTAGTAATAATTAATTATATCGTCGGCTTACAAGAGAAACTCACTAAGTCAAATATTATAGTTTTGAGAAAATCAAATTTGAAAAATTCAGTTTGTGGTGAGAGCCGTTTTGCTAGGGAGAAATTGGATTAGAGGGTTGAAATTTGGAGTGCAGCTGCTTCATGATGTCTAGTTACTTCCATGTGAACCCCATGTGGTTAGCGCATTCACATCTAACTTAAAAAGGTTCTTTTCGTACGAAGGGACCTGACTTAGTGAATTTCACCTGACTGAAGTGACTTAATGATTTTCACTCTTGAGATGTGATGACTTAAGGATTCTTCTATTAATTTCTCACTGAATTTTGATCGCATTAATTTGGGAGGAGAAAGATTTTAATAAGGAGTGTGGTTAAAAATAACTTATTTAAAATCTGATTTTCGACTGCCTTTTTGGATCAGAAATGAATCCATTCAAGTGACTTAGTGAATTTCATTTCAACGGCAATAATATTGCCATTATGAACCATTACTCTGGAGAAATTCACTAAGTCTTGATATAATCATCACAGCAAGGACTTAATGATTTTCTCCTGAATATTTTTTTTTTAATTTTGACTTAGTGAAAAGCCATTTTGCATTTTTCCAAGGAAACGGTTGCTCGGATCCCAAACTAACGTCACCAATCGATCGGGTGTTAAAAAATACATAGGAGTAGCCAATAAACCGAAAATTGAAAAAAATTGACTATATTATGTTATAATATAAAGGAGTTGTGTGTGTGGAGTAATAACAGTTATTACCATTATTTTACAGTTACTGTAAAATTCTACCCACTTAATCAGAAGTACAAAGAAGCAAAACCCAAGATGATTGTACCGGTTTATTCAGTTGGATTTGTCGTCACACAAACATCACCGATCTTCAATAATGACTCAATCGGGTAGGGGTCCTGACCTGGAGGTAATGACCGAGTCATGATGAGCCTGAAAGTCTAGACGGAACGTCACCCATAATCGGACCGCGCTTATTGTCCTCATTCGTCAACAGCACCACAAATCGTTGGTCAAATGAGCAGTCGAAACAAGACTTCGGTAAGAGCGGGCAACTCTCATTGACAGATGTGAGGCAACCCCATCACCATCTGTAGATTAGGGATGAGCAATCGATTTTTGATTTTTCTAAAAATCGACTCTTAAATAAAATAGTAGATTTTTTTACTCGATTTTTTCATTAATTAAAATTGTAAAAAAAAGAATTTTTCTCAAAATTGGAATTTGAAGAAATTGGTACCTACCGAAGAAATGTAGCTTGTAAACGAGTTCGCGAAAACATACTCGTAGGCAAACACGAATGCCTGGGCAGGGCAGCATTTTAGTTGATGTATCCTCTGCCCGGGCGCCAATGGTTACCATTAGAGAATTACATAGTGAGTTGGTTACATTCAAGAGAAATTGCCGAGGTTTTTAAGTAACACCACAAAATTCACACTTCGTCATTATGTGCTCATAATAAACATCAACATCATCCTTAAATACCTCAAATGGTTTCATTTATTAACCCCTATTGGCCCAGAACTATTTCGAACCGTGTTTTGAATGAACAGTTCGTGATCCTACTTCAATCTGCTTTGTTTTAAAACGTTGCCATATTATGGCAACGCTGGGCCCACTACTCCGTATGGCAAGTATTACATACCTACTCTGCAGTTGTGTGATTAGTTCAAACAGTCAATTGACTGTTGACTATTGACCTATTGATAGGTTCATGAATACATTTCTTTATTTTGTCAGTATTACAAGTTTTAAAAACATCAAGTACAAAAAGACACAGAATCCATCTAGGTAATTACATTTTGTTACTTATAACACAAGAACCTTGATCAGAAAATAAGAATTATTAAAAACGAAATAGTAAAATCTTCATCTCTTTTAGTGATGAATAATTTGCTCTTCTTCAATCTGTAGTTTGAATTATTTAATGAAAATTGACAAATCAAGGTACGCATAAACCTACTTTTCATTTCATGCAAATTGTTTTGATATTGATTTGCTGTTCTCCGATTGGCGCCTTTCCTTCTTTTTTCCCTCTGTGTTACACACGCAATGATATTGTCCATCAAATCGAACTGCGTTCACTACTTTCTCTGCCATGAGCATTGGAACTTGAGGCCCTGGATTTTTCTTTGCCACTCCACAGTTTATCAAGTATGTTTGCACGATTGCTCGGAAACTGTAACTGAATTCTTGGATTTGGGTTTCTGTGAATGAGCATGGATTGATCATACAATTGTCAAGTAGCCATGTGAATATTGGCCACCACCATTTTTCTCCTTCATTTCCAATCCTGCAGTGGTTCAAGTCATCATCCATGACGTCTGATCCTCCCTTGTTTTCATTGTACTATTTTTTTTTTTTTTTTTAATCAAGGCAGGTCTTTTCATGGTAACATTTCTCTTCTGTTGTGTCGAATAACGCTGAGCTGCAGGCAAAACAATCATTTTATATATTGTTAGTTTAGTACTCACACTGCCCAGCGTTGCCATATGGCAATGTTCGGAAAACACTAACAATGCAGCATGAAAAAATTATATTTCCACAATTTTGGTATATAATACTGAAACTACATCTATATAGATTAAAATAAAACAATGGGCTCAATCATAAGTATAAAATTGTATGATTTACAGTACTAACTGTAAGAGATTTTGCAATTCTTCCATCGCCCCAAACTTGTTGAACAATGAACTGATAAGAGAGTGATTTCAGAAACCTGTAATTCACCAAATCTTTTGGTCCACTGTCTGGGGAGAGAGTGGACAGCGTTGTAAACCATTTTGAAGGTCATGAGGATGAGATATTAAATGCAGAGTGCAGAGATGTTCACTGTTGCCATATGGCAACACTGGGCTAAATTGGGTTAAAGGTCAACAGGAGCGACTGACCCTCACGTAACACTTCATTAATTGAAATGATACAACTAGAGAAAAATGACACGACAGGACGGATGAGACAAGCTCAGGTATTTTATAAAGCTAATGCTAAGTATCTGATTCAAGGGATAAGTGCCTTACTATTTCTAGCTGAGGCTAGATGAACTAATGCTGGTGGTTTAGACGTTCGTTTGAGGAGAGAATTTGCATTGAGAACCTCGAACATGTGATTCTACATTTTTTTTATAACCACATTGTAATTGGAGCCAACGCTGTTAGCATGGAACATGCTTTGGCCTTGACCTAACTGGCAAAAAGTGTTACGTTTTTCGGGAACGATAACTAGGAACGATTTAGAGCCACAAAATTTTGCGTTAGTCGTTATAGGGAACTAAGGATCGTGTAACGTGGTGTAACCTATGCGATAGGGTTGTTTCAAATAATTTTGTAATTTCAATAAAACTATAAAATAGCTTCCTATCTGAATACTGATTTTTCAAAGGGCTATCGAACTAGTAGAATAGGTTTGATCGCATTCTTCCAAATAAAAACCAAGTGGGTGTGGCACATAGCTTCCTCGTATCCATAACCCGATTGTATAGATGATCCGATGCATAGTAATTAATCTCAAAACATCAAAACAAGTTAATTTGTAACATCCCTGAAAATTGCATTGAAATCGGATAGAAAATGTAGAAATTATGGACGTTACAAGGAAATTCACGTTTGCGCATGCGCAGTGGCTACTATCAGTCCGAAGGTGATGATTTTCACAGGGGACCGTCTACAACCTAATCCGCATAATCCCTGAAAATTTCATCGAAATCAGGTAGAAAAAGTGGAAGTTATGGCCGTTACAAGGAAATTCACGTTTGCGCATGCGCAGTAGCTACTATCAGTCCGAAGGTAATGATTTTCATAGGGGACCGTCTACACACCAACCCGCACAATCCCTGAAAATTTCATTGAAATCGGATGGAAAATGTAGAAGTTATGGCCGCTACAAGGAATTCACGTTTGCGCATGCGCAGTCGCTTCTATCAGTCCGGGGATGATGATTTTCATAGGGGACCGTCTACACACCAACCCGCACAATCCCTGAAAATTTCATTGAAATCGGACAATAACTTCGTATAGTTATGCGCGTTACAAGGAATTCATGACAGACACACAGACAGACAGACAGACAGACACACAGACACACAGACACTGAACCAAAATTGTTCAGAAAGGTCTAAAACGCAAAACGCGAGTGAAAATTTTGATTTTGGAGAACTTTTTTTTTTCGACCTTGAAAAGTGAAAACAAAGCTTCCGCTACCTTGGTAGACTCGGAAGCAAAATAAAATTAAACAGAATAAGAAAGCGCGGATATAGCATGTTCCATGTTTTACTGAATTTTAGCCGTAGGCTCTAAGCGAAAAGCATCCGGGGGTCCAGGGAGCTTTTTCTTCAATAATCGGGTTTTTACCAAATTAATGTAACCATTATTGTTGTCTTTGAATTATTTTCTTGCTCCTATTTAAAACGAGGAATGATTTGTTGAATTGATTCTGAATCGGCTTCAATGAATCGATTATCGAAAAATCGTTCGGAGGAGGTTGGGGAGGCTTCACTACGACTTTATGTTTATGATAAATCACCTAGGTACTTGTTTTATGCTAAAACCCCGATTTTTACAAAAATATAATACTTGAGAGAAACAATTTTAAACATTTGTCTAAATTTTGACGTAATTTCGATTCAGTTTTATCGAAAAAAGAAATTCACTTCTAAATAAACCCTCATTTCTACTTGGCCGGATTTTCAATTACAAATCATTTCAAGTCCAAAATGATCCGAAGATGGAGCTATAAGAGCGATAAGCGTACTCTTCTTCATTTTATTAGTTAAAATGTTGTCTTGCTCCGTTTAACTGAGGTTCTACAATTCCAACTCAAGTGGACTGAGCATCAAGTGTTGGAGTCCAAAACACAGACACCCAGGAAATTTCAAGAAATAGTCTTTAGAGTATTCCTCAGCTGTGGCCTATTTTAGGGAAATACTACCTTTCTGCGTACTTTTGCTCAAAGCCGGACGGGACTCAGGTAGCGCAGCGTTTCAACAACAATATTTGCAGAAAGAACTCATTTTCTTACTAGGAATTCCATTATTGACTCCCAAAGTAATCAACTTCTCTGAACTATTTCGAAGCAGTCATACAAGGTCTGTTCCAAGTACTACGAGATCTCGAAGAGGCTGCTTGAGACAAAATTAGTCAGGTAGCCATTTAAAAACACGGAATAAGCTGAATAATGTTCAACTGGCAACATGATATTTTTTCTTGATGAACTTAATGACCCGTTCGTAGGCATGAAGAGGGTGTTAAAGGGAAGGACAAAACGCTGCAAATTATTATACAAATGTTTAATATTTAGCAATTCACACTCGTGTTTCTGATTTATCGTAAGTCTATCCCTTAAATTCTCGTAGGGAGCGAACGGTTTGTCCTACACTGCCGTGCTAAGCCAGAAAGTCGTATCTTGGCTTCACCCAACTTTCGGGAAAACGACCTAATAGGTTTCGTGGTGAAATAACTCTTTCACGGGATTATTTTTCCTCCTTTTACCGCAACTAAAAGTTTTTCTTATAGGAAATTAGTTGCTGAATCGATTTTTGAGGTCAAAATTAAACATTTTTTAGTGTGTATTGTCAAAAAACTGTAAAACATTTTTCTATTTTTATTTTACTTACATTTAGGTCAGATATACTAAACCTGAAGTCGTATCTCGATCTTGAATTCACGTTTGCGCAAGCCCAGTGGCTACTATAACTTCGTATAGTTATGCCCGTTACAAGGATTTCATGACAGACACACAGACATACAGACACACAGGCAGACAGACACGGAACCAAAATTGTTCAGAAAGATCTAAAACCTAAAACGCGAGTGAAAATTATGATTTTGGAGAACTTTTTTTTATCCTTGAAAAGTGAAAACAAAGCTCCGCTACCTTGGTAGACTCGGAAGCAATAAGAATGGAAAAATGTTATACATTTTTTTGACAATATACACGAAAAAATGTTTAATTTTGACCTCAAAAATCGATTCGGCAACTAATTTCCTATAAGAAAAACTTTTAGTTGCGGTAAAAGGAGGAAAAATAATCCCGTGAAAGAGTTATTTCACCACGAAACCTATTAGGTCGTTTTCCCGAAAGTTGGGTGAAGCCAAGATACGACTTTCTGGCTTAGCACGGCAGTATTCGGGTAGGTAACCGTAAGAAGGTTCCTAAAGTCACCACTAAATGGTGAGTTTTCAGAGGCGAAAAGTCGTATCATGCCGAATCAGAATGCAAGAAGTCGTATCGTCGAAATACTAAGGCCGATTCTCGTAACTGTATCAAGATACGAGTTTTCTTCTTCTGATTCGCTCTGATACGACTAGTTGCTTAGCATAATCAAGTTAACATGCCTTAACGCAAAAATCGGGAGGCTTGATTGAGGCATTTCTAGTCGAGATACGACTCTGAAACTTCGAAAATCGATAGAAATCGACCCCCTAAACCCCCGGGTACCAATAACTCAATTTGGTCAAATTTTCACGTTACGACTTTCTGGATTAACACGGCAGTACAGTGCTCCGCATGGTCTCAAAAAATTCTAAAAATTCTATACTACCTTAAATTAATGGAAAAACAATTCCTTTATATCGAAATTGTTTGAGTTAGGGCGTTTTCAAAATTTCAAACCTTATTTTTCAACCCTTAGAAGTGACCTTCATCGACCAAAATCTTCGGGGGACAACTAGACACCAAATGGACCCATATAACAAATTTCATCAAAACCGGTCAATGCTAACTGAGGAACGTGCCGCGGACGGCCAAATTTTTATTCGATTTTCGGATTCTTCGTACCTTGAAACGTAAACCAACAAATTTTGAGAGGGTGTTAAAAAAAATTTCTTGGTCGATTCCAAAGGTTCATTATTGACAATAATAAACCAAAATTTACATCCGTAAAATCTCTAATTACGCATTCCACAATCGAGATAAAATTTAAAAAATTAAACTGTAAATAGCTCATGATACACGGAAACAGGGAAAATTCTCAACAACCTGACATTTCATTTGGAAAACTATGGAAAATCACAAGTAGAACCTGTCCGTACGTATAACTGCCCACAAAACAACCAAATTTCATGGGGAGGAATTTCATGGTACCAAAATGCTAGATTTGTGACCGAAAAATTGACATTTCTCAAACTTTTTAGATTCGCCAACAACAGGAACCTAATTGAAGAGTAAGCAGGCAGTACTAAATTAATTATAATTCGGTTATAAAAAGCTTAAATAAATTAGTGTATTTTTCGTAATATGAAATCAAATAATACTGCGAAAAATAGAAAATAAATATTTTACTTTTTTGTGAAGACCGGCATATTGGGATTTAATCCCTATTTCGAGGAAATATCCGAATCTCCAAAGTCTGTATTTGTTGACCAACTGAGATGAGACACTGTTTCCACTAATATTTTATACATAGTGGAGATGTACGACAATGGACACAACGCTATCTCGCGACTAGTTCTGTAAGCATAGACGTGACCTTCATGCACTAAATTCTAGCCCACCAAAAGTTTTTTTTTCCCCAGAAACCTGAACATCGATAATTTTGAGATATGACACTAGTGCTATAATTTATGACACTATGAGCGATATAATATAAAGCACATATGAATCATTAGGTTAATTAACTTGGAAAATGGTTAAAAACACGATTTTTAAATCAGTAGGTACAGTTTAGTAGACGTCATGTTGAAATATTAGAGACTGCAAAATGATTTAAAACCCTGTCAAGATCGATTGACTTGGGAGTTATGACACGATCTACTTTCTCGGGAATACGTTTATGAAGTCGAAAGAGTGGAAACAACTCTACGGCCAAAGAAATTGCGAAGACAACGCAACGGTGATACGGGCAATATCCCATCACGTAACCATCATTCACCGCCATAACTAACAGAGAGGCAGATCAAGGTATAACTGAGCTAAACTGGCGGATTGGGCAAGAATGGCCGCCCACAAGTCGACTCCCCCGTCTGCTGTTGCCCCGTATCGAATAACAATCAGAGACGCCCGATTGGTTGGACGATAATATAGTTAACCGCCGGGTTCTCATCAGAACACCTCGATGATGGCGTGAAGGAACCTTTGAAAGGCCTGCCTGATGGTAGTTTCAGAAACAACCGAACAGCGACGACTTTGGCAGGATGTCCCTTGGGGATCCCAGGAAAAGAACAGAGGCTTCAACAATTTGAGCTGAATTGGCAATTTCAATGATTACTTCCTCCAAAATACAGGATGACCCGAAACCAAACAACAAGTGCCATCCATCACATATCTTGTTTGAATCTGCATTCTTTGAATCCAAATTAGTATTTTCAACAAGAATTGCACAGTGTCCAGTGATATTTCTGACATTTCTAAACCTCATGGGAAGAAGCCTGTGTGTGCCTGCTATCTGGTCCCTAAAAAACTGTTATTGGTGAATCAAGCCTCCCAGAAGCCTCATAGAGCACTATTTCTACCAGAAAGTTGGAATTGAAACTTGGGACCTAGTATTTTGGAGCAGTGGATTGTTCACCTCATTGAAGTACCTAACTGGAGTCTTGGGCTACTGGAGCTACCTCTCCCTCCTTCTGCCTTTGGATTGTGGAAGTACTAATACTGAGGATCTCATCTTGGATCTCCAACCTGGCACTTTGGATCTCCCCCATCAGTGGCACTACCTTGGACTGGAGGGACCTGGACTTATTCAAGAACAGATAAGCCTAGGTTAAGTTCAGCAAATAGGTATTGTGAATTTAAGGCATTTACTTTATACCTAGGTGGCCACCAGTTAGGATTCAAATCATCTTGATACTGAACCACTGCAAGCAAACTAATAAACCAAGCATTTATGTTGATGTTTCATCAATCTAACAATTTGTGTCTTCTTTGACTCACCCATAAGCACCACACAATACTTTAGGTAGGTAGTTCACCTAGCTAGAGTCAGTTCCCCTAATAGGGGTGGTCCTTCGAGTTTTTAACTTTATCTTTTCAGTCTCATCTTCAACTATCATACAATAATTATCTTGGACACGAACTGCATCCAAAACAGTAGGTCTGGATAAAACAACTATTATGCAAATTCTACCATATCTGCGAGAAAAAAACCATGGGTGCATGTCAGTGAGTGTGTATGAATTTTCCTGACAAAATCTTGTGTACTCTGCCTAGATCTTTCTATTCAATCGCTTTGTCGCCGGGGTTTCGAAATTCGTGTTTATGGGGGACAAAGAGGGGTTATTTAATAAAAATAAGGCTTATTCTGACGATACCTGATCATTTCAAGACGCCACTTGACGCTACCCCCGACAATTAGCCTTAATTCTTCTTTTCAGGACTATTTCAAGTCATTTAGCTTCAAGATGCTTATTCCATCATAGTATGATCCTAATATTAGGTAGGCTCTAATATGGAGATTAGAAAGGTCACAATAAAACATTTTAAAAACCTGCAGATTAGTTCAACACTTCAAACATATTATTTAATAGATGGAAAAGTAGTTAATAGTAATTAGTTAATATATCAGATAATCAATCATTTGGTATAAAATCAAAAACTTGAAGAACATGGAAACATCGATAAATTCAAAGTTCTGAATGTAACAGTATGTGAAAACAATATTTTACTTAAATTCGACTAATTACCTACGTGTCAAACAGAATTCATAGAAAACGTGTGAAAAGAACCGCTGAACCTTGATAAATCCTAAACGTTGTGCAGTTCCTCTCTAGCCTAGAATGTGGCAGACAGACTCTACAGGCAGACTTGACTCTATTATACAGATGAAAGAAAAAAGTCTGCCAAGTGGGTGTGGCACATAGCTTCCTCGTATCCTTAACCCGATTGTATAGATGATCCGATGCATAGTAGCTAATCTCAAATCACCAATATCTAGTACCCTATAAAAGACAATCTATAAGTCATCCTGCACAGTATCTGAATTTTTCTTCGAAATCGGATGGAAAATGTGGAAGTTACGGTTGTTACAAGGAATACATTTGTGCATGCGCTTTGAGTACTATCAGATCCAGGCGATGATTTCCATAGGGGACCATCTACACCTCAAATCGCATAATTCATGAAAATGTCATAGAAATTCGGCAATTTCTTCCAAAATCGAAAGAGAAATGTAGAAGTTATAGCTGTTACTGTCAGTTTGGGGGTCATGATTATCATTCATTCTACACCCCAATTCGCATAATCCCTGAAAATTTCATCGAAATTAGATGGCAAATATAGATGCTATGGCTGTTACAAGGATGTTGGAGCCAGCGGGGTAACTGATTGTAAGTAGGTACTCAGGAAGCTCTACCTACATGTACCTATTACTGGTTATCCTAGGTGATCTGAACTAGATGATATTGATAGATAGTTCGAAGGACCACCCCCTTTTGACTCTAGGGAGAACAGATATGTGAAAAGTGATAAGAGAGATTAGATGTGAAGAGGTGATAAGAGCCAGAAAAAGAGGTAAACTTAGGAAAATAGGTAGTATATATTCAGAAATACCACATGCTGAAGAAGGTGCAGATAACAGGTAGAAATTGATAAGAGATTGGTGCTACCTATACTTATCTACCTACTCTTAAAAGTGGCCACTGCAGAAAGATAAAGAGAAATTGCAAGGTTGTTGTTACACTGAAAGTTACTGCTCTTATTTATACTGGAGAAGATGAAAGTTTATAAGATGAAAAGGTTACAGAAGAAGTTCCTGGACGAGTAGATACGTGCGTAGGTGTGTGGTCCAGATCCAAAGATAGCAACAGGTTGCAGTGATGAAGAGGGGGGTCATGCAAAATTACAGGTATTTAATTACCCAACTTACAAGTGATCTCAGAAGGGCGTGAGTACCTGATGACAGTTTGCATACCAGGAAGGAGATTGAACATGATGAGGGATCCAACGGCAGGAGCAGAGTGCCCATCCAGGTGATAAGCTTCAGAAAGACCGGGTGCCAAAGCCGGTGTAGAGCATGCCGTGAGCGGTGAGATGCGAATCGAACGATAAATACGGAAAGCTAGCGCTAGCACTGTTTATTACGAGGTTGTGCGATATAGGTGATCGCCACAACAGATCGCGACGTCGCGGACAAGAGAGAAAAGGCAGATTCATGGAGAATTACACATTTTTTTGTTAAAGTTGAAAGGCAAGAGGCAAAACGAACAGGAGAGCAGTTGGTGTGACAACGGACCAAGATGGCTGCGGTGACGTCATGCTTCAGCCCAAACCCAACTGAGGCACAATCACGCACTGATCACTGATTTTATTGATATGTTGCCCAGCATTGCATAATAATATAAAGAAAATATACATGCATTGATATTTATGCATAAGATCATTAAAAGAAAGATGTAAGACAAAACAACCAAGCACAGAGAAGGAATAGAATGCAAGTGTTGGTAGCACATCAGACATAGGCTCGAAAATACAGGTATCCTTATTCGCCCATTCCTAATCAGGACTCACTGTGATAAGAAGACAGTGATAAAGACAATAATAATGGTTTTGTGCCTAGTTAGTGTGATGTGTGTGAATTTAGTGCATTTTGAGGATATTTCCTCCCCTTTTTCTGAAGTGAGTCGAAAATACGATTCAGGCGTAAACAAGGAAATACACGTTTACGCATGCGCTGAAGCTATCAGACAGGGGAAATGCTTTTCGTAGAGGACCATAACCCCAATCCGCATAATCCCTGAAAATTTCATTGAAATCGGACGAAAAGTGTCTTTCATGAAATTATGGTCGCAAAAGGAATTCACGTTTGCGCATGCGCTGTGGCTACCAGTCCGGGGATGATGATTTTCATAGGGGACCGTCTACACCCCAATGCGCACTATCCCTGAAAATTTAATTCAAATCTGACAACAAATTCCTAAGTTTTGCCCGTTACAAGGATTTCATGAAAGAGTAGAAATGTAGAAGTTGTGGCTGTGGCAAGGATGTCATGAGACACACAGACAGACATAAAACTAAAATTTTTCAGGTAGGCCTGAAACGTGAAACGCGAGTGGAAATTTTGATTTTGGAGAACTTTTTTCTCTCAACCTTGAAAAGTGAAAACAAAGCATCTGACTAGAGGCAGGCTCGGCAGCAAAATCTACAATATTAAGTATCTTTGATCCCCGAGTTTAATAAGGTACTCTGGTTATCAGTTCTTTGCTCTCTCTTCCATCTCTGTTCCAGCTCTTCCAGTTCTACAAAGTAGCTCCTATCTTTGTAATTGTAATTTATCGAGTTTTGAAAGCAGATTTTGACATGGATATGTCTTAGTTCTGGGGGTCATTCCAAAATCTTCGACACACAAAACAATGCAACTTTTTTTTCTGATGCTGTTGAACGCAAGAAGCTGAAATTTGAGAGGCAGGGTCAATAGATACATACATCTATACATCATCAAAGTTGATGATCACTGATCAGCTGAGTGAGCTCCAAGGCCATTTCCTCTCCTGTTGAACGCAGGAACCTGAAATTTGAGAGGGCGGGTCAATAAGGAATGCTGAAGGCGCCTGAGTGGTCACTGATCAGCTGAGTGAGCTCATCATTTAAATTGCCATCATAAGACATATCCATGTACAGATGTATCTGCATGCAGTGTAGATACTCGTTTCTTCTTTTATTACTAGAATGCGCTCATTTACTTTTGCCCTTGTTCAGATATCAATGTCTAGTTTTATAATCTTGATTCGCCGTTTACAGAGGGGAAGGTAGTTATTTAATTAAGATCCCATCCTCAGTTACATTAGAGATGTTGGAGACTCGTACAACCACTCGTCTTTTTATATGCATATACTGAAGAACGAGCTTCTCAAATCAAATTCAGGTATAATTTCAACATTGGGTTACCAACCTATTGGGAATTTTTGGAAAAACTATCAACATCTTCCCAGAATTCTCTCAAACAATTTGTCTCTCCCCGCCCCTCAACCCTTGGTTTTCTGTTGCTATCCTTGGTATCTTCCAAAGCCGCCTCTCTGGTCTAGCCCTAAAGTCGTCACGAGGAACCTAGGTTCCCCAATTCTTTCAACATTTTTCTAAAAGAAAGGATAGAGTCTTATCGCCAATCTTGCCCTTGATGCCTCTGGGACCATGGAAGAAGGTTTTGGAAAGGGTTATCACTGTCATCACCAAAAAAAGCACCGTATTGTCAGTTTATTGTGAGCAAGGTCTGCGCTCGATCCACCAACCACTACGAGCAGACCGGTAAGTTTCCTGTTATATTTTAGAAATTATTTGATGAAATAAATTCCCACCAATTCTAGGATATCATAAGTTGTCTAGTTCCCTAAAATAGAAGATAAGTTATAGTTGGAAAGAATGGGGATACACCCTCTAGCCTGATGACGTATACTTCTATTTTATCCAAGTTTTCCAATGTCAACACTTTTTCCAGGTGTCTCAATGCCATTCTTATGTTATAAAATTAGTTTTCTTGACTATGCGGGTATCCGTACTATCGTGCGGATTCTATCGTTTTGGTGAATTGCTTTATCCACAGCCCACTCAAAACAGTGATTCTTTGAGGTTGTACAATTTCTGTAGAATAGTTATGTTCGAAATGATAGCTGTACCTTTTTTGCTTTTTGTATTTTCCAAAAAAAGACTGCTATAGTGAAATAAAGTGTCATCACAATGGTGATATAGCTTAAAAATGTGTTCAAATCCAAATTTTTTTTTTTTTTTTTAAATATATTTATTTCCATATTTAAGTAGGTACAAAGTAAAATAGACATAATTCAATCAAATACAGATTCAGTGGTATAAAATAAAAATAAAAATTTCTGGAAATTAATCCCCAATATGGACGTTGGTGTCCGTGCTAGGGGATGAATCTGCTACCTAGTCAAAAATATTTGTTTTTTATCGTATTTTTTTATCTTGTGAATGAGTTTTTACAACGGGTACCTACCCACTCAAGAAATTTGCTAGTGACCTAACAAACAGATGAGAAGAAGCTGAAAATACGTTTCTAATGAGCTAAGGACATTTCTCTTCTTAGAACTTCCTGAAACTTTTTTTTTTTCTGAGCTGCGGAGGACTTCCTACAGTAAGCTTAGGTAAAATTTATTTAGTTCTTTATTCTCTTTTTTGAACTAGCTGAAACTATTTTTTTTTTTTTAGATCGGTTGGTAATCTATTGAAAGATAATATGCCTCTGTAAACATAATTGTTTTGCGCGAGGGTCGTTCTTAGTTTAGGCATCTTTAAATTGAGAAGGTTTTTGGATCTGGTATCTGCTGCATGTTGCGGAATCAAGAACGATCCATCTCTTATGAGCTGCTTGATCCTTTGCACTTCAGCTATTTTGAGGAATGGTAGTACTTGAAGTTCTTTGAATAATGGTGCTGTATGATCAAGAAATTGTGCATTACATATTTTCCTCACTAGTGCTTTTTGGACAACAATCAATTGATCAAATGCGGTCAAATACGCACCACTCCAAGCGGGGAGACAGTAAATGAGGACGGAATCTACTAATGCAACATACGTAATTTTTATCAATTTTTTGCTAAGAATATTTTTGTTCTGTACTCCTGCTGTCATTTTCTTGGTTGTTTTGGAGAGGAAGCAGAGGACGTCAATATACCGTTTTCATCATTTATTTGGCGAGCGCTTTCGGGGCAAACTATGGCCCCTTTCTCAAGCCTACAAGAAAAGATAAATAATTGAAGACTACAAAGTTAACCTCCAACATGAAATAACAGTTAGTATAACCAACAGTCAAAAATTTTTTTCAAATAACATTATTATGATGAAAATTAATTATTAAGTAGGTAATAATGTTATTTGAAAAAAATTTTTGACTGTTGGTTATACTAACTGTTATTTCATGTTGGAGGTTAACTTTGTAGTCTTCAATTATTTATCTTTTCTTGTAGGCTTGAGAAAGGGGCCATAGTTTGCCCCGAAAGCGCTCGCCAAATAAATGATGAAAACGGTATATTGACGTCCTCTGCTTCCTCTCCAAAACAACCAAGAATATTTTTGAGCTTGGAGAAAACATAGAGCAATTTTCGCAGTTTTTTCGTAGTTTCGACAATTTGCCTATGCCATTTCAAATGCTGATCGAAATAAACCCCTAAGTATTTGGCTTCCTTGACTCTAGTTAATTCATCACAAGACGAGCATTGTGAACCGTCACAGGATGCCTTATGAACATTTAGCCTCAAGTTTTCAGGAATTATTCGCGCATCAACTCCAAATGGCACAAAGTGCGTTTTACCTACATTAAGAGTTAATTTATTTATCCTGAGCCATTCACTCAATTCCTTCATACTCTCAGAAGCTTTTTTACAGGTTTCCTCCCAAGTTGAACTAGAGACATAAAGGACCGTGTCATCTGCAAAAGTATTAAGCGCCCTGCGATGCTCAAATTGCTTACGTCATTCATGTACATAATAAAGCATAATGGCCCCAAAACCGTGCCTTGGGGGATCGAGTAACTCCCTAAAACTTCTAAATCACTCATCGTTTCATTTACCCTGACCATTTGGCTTCTTTCATTTAGATAGCTTCGAAACCACTCCAAAGCCATGTCTCCGATACCCAGTTTAGCCATTTTATCAAGTAGTCTTTCGTGTGAGATGGTGTCGAAAGCTTTGGCTAGGTCTAGGAAGATTGCCATTGAACGAAGCTCCGAATCCATATCTTCAACTATCCAATTATTTAACTTGCAAACAGCATCTTGAGTACTTTCATTCTTTCGAAAACCGTATTGTGAATTAGAAAGAAGACAGTTAGTTTCTAGGTATTTCATTAGTTGTTCCTTGACACATTTTTCTAGGATTTTTGCAATAGTGCTTACGAGACTGATTGGTCTATAGTTATGACAGGACTTCTTATCATCAGACTTATGAATTGGGACAACTATGGCCATCTTAAGTTTGTCCGGGAATTTTCCAGTCTGAAAACTGAGGTTTATCATGTAAGCTAATGGCTCGCTGATTAAATGTTTATTATTTTTCAAGATTTCGGTTGGAATATTATCCCATCCTGGAGAAGACCTACCTTTCAGAGACTCTATACATTTGATGACATCATTCTTTGTTACACTCATAAAACTATGAAATTTGGTAGTACTATTTTGCGCACTGTCAGTTAAAGGTGTGTGCGGAACGTTATCGATTTTTCCGGCCATATTACTTCCTATATTAGCAAAATACTTATTGAAGATATTTGCACAAATTTTAGACACAAATATGAGATAATGTCATTTTTGGGTGATATCTGCAGTCTAAGTCTTTGTTTAATTGATATATTCACGTATAAGACTATAATTGTATGTAATACCTACAGAAGAGTCTTAAACTCAATAAAGGTATTTTGAAGTTTTTATCGGTTATTGAATCATTATTACCTTCGGGAATACTCCCAGTTCTCTGTAGCCATCAGGCCAATGGGAACCTAAGTTCCCTAATTCCATAAAAACTATAAAATTTCAATTAAATTATTGTTAGGGTAGGGTAAAGTCGTGTTCCTTGGGTCGGATGTACCTCAGACATTTCCAAGATCTGTAGGAAGGAATGCTGAAAAAGAGCCACCAAAATCTAAACTGTTCATCGAGACAATGAAATAAGAAGAAGTTTCATCTTCACAGATTTGGCGCAGGATTGAGTTGCCTAAAGTTTGTCTAACCTTTTTCGGAGTTTAGCTGCTCCACATTTTGATGATTCCCAAAGAACAGTGTTTTTTCCTATTGTTTTGGTTGCAAAGTGAAGTAAAACAATCAGTTGATCAGATGGTGTATAGTTTTGTGGTTAATTACGAGTGATAACTCGTCATTAGATGTTTTTTTTTTAATTGGTGCATTCGTGTACCCAGGGTTATTTTTTGCTTGTACCTTGGGTTACCCAGCTTACGTTGTTTTTCGTTTAATTCAGATGCCTCGAAGTGCAACCAAAATCAAACCATTCCAGTTCCACCGAAAACGCTTGCAGAAGCTGTGGATGAGATAAGAGGAGGGTTTTCCATCCGTCAACCGTTGACCATGGACAGACGACCGTCAGATTCACCCGAAAAAAAGAATTTTTTGTTTGGCAAAACGTAGATTTGTAGACATCAATAGAATTCTGCCAGAGCCAACAGTTAGCCGATGAGGCAAAGTTTGCTATTTCATTCGCAGGTATTAAGGTGTTTTAATGTCTTTTAATTCTCAATAGGTAGCTTCCAATTTTGGTTTATAATTTTCAATAATGAAACTTGATAACTTTCCAAACACCGAACACGTGATTTCTCACTAATACATGTGTTTTTTGAAATTTTTAACAATTTTGGTTTATTATTTTCAATAATAAGCCTTTGGAATCGAGCAAGAAAAAAAATTTTTTAACCCCCCCTCAAAATTTGATGTTTTACGTTTCAAGGTACGTAGAATACGAAAATCGAATAAAAAAATTTCCGTCCGTCCGCCGTACGCGGCACTTTTCTTAGCAACACTGGACCGATTTGGTTCAAATTTGGTATATGGGCTCCATTTGGGGTCTAGTTGTGCCGCGAAGCTTTTGGTTGGTGTAGGTCACTTCTAAGGGGTGAAAATTAAGGGTTGAAATTTTCAAGAGTGCCCTAGCTCGAAAACTCTCGAAATAAAGGTATCGTTTTTTCACCAATTTTAAATAGTACAGAATTTTTAAAAATTTTTGAGACCACCCGGAGCTCTGTAGGACAAACCGTTCGGTCCCTACGAGTATTTGAAAGTTTTCCTTCGATAAAACAGAATCATGAGTGTGAATCGCAAAAGAGGTCTAATCGCCGTTCAAATTTTATCTGACTAAAATGCGATCGCTGTTCATTTCTTCGATTTGTATACAGTTTTGCCTTCTGCGTAACCAGTAATCAAATTTCCATATCAAGCTTTCTATTTTTCGAATCGAGTGTGAAGCGTTTAGTTCTTTCTAATAAACTTGATTGTGAAGGTGTGAAGCCATTATAGTGTGGTAGGTAGTACCTACCAATAGTTGGTAGGTAAAACAATGTTTGTAGGTAAAAAACGCTGCAAATCATTGCTCACTGATCAGATCACTGATCAGCTGAGTGAGCTCCGAAGCCATTTTCAATGCTATTGAATGGAAGTGCTCTTCCAGGCGTCTCCAGCATTCGAGGAGATCTTCTTCACTCCTCACATCACTGATCAGCTGAGTGAGCTCCAAAGCCATATTCAATCCTAATGAATGGAAGTGCTCTTCCAGGCGTCTCCAGCATTTGAGGAGATCTTCTTCACTCTTCAGATCACTGATCAGCTGAGTGAGCTCCGAAGCCATTTTCAATCCTATTGAACGCAGGAGCTGAAATTTGAGAGGGAAGGTCAAGGGAGAATGCAGATGGTGGTAGGTGCTATTGATGGAGAACCAGTGATCTATACAGAAGGGTGATCTATACAGAAAATAATAAACCTTTGAGCAATGATTTGCAGCGTTTTAATTTCTGTTTGCGACCCAAGGCATAAATCCCGACTCGAGGTACAATCATCATTTCAAGTTTTTTTTAATTACTGTATTAAATATAGAGTGATTTCAGCTAAAACTCTCTTTCTCATTTGTTCCCAAGTTTTCACCCTACAATTTAAAAACAAAACGGGATTTTTCAGAAGGTTTTTTGAACATTAAATTGGAGTTTGAAAAAAATGATCCAAGGTACACGACCTTACCCTATAGTACGGCTATTTGGGCCTAAAACTATTCAGAAGGAAAAAGTTTAAACAAATCAATGGCATCAAGGTGTGAACTCTGAAAAGCTAGAGATGCCAAACTAAAGACGACAGGCTGCATAGTAGGGGGTACTGTGAAGGTATGAAGCCAACCACCCCAGCCCCGCCCTAATGGTCAAAAATCGGTTTTATTATTCAACAAGCTGTTAAAAAAATACAATTGCATTGTCCTCAAAACTTTTAGTAGTACCTACCTATTTTGAACATTTTCTTCACCTTTCCAATTACTCTAAATCGAATCCTGATAAAGTACAACAGAGTAATTTTTTGGTTTTCTTTCTGCGGTATGTAATTAGAAGCAGAATTGAGTTATTTCAAAGTGCCTACGTATGCATAACAAATTCGCTCGACTCGTTCGTAGGTTCGAAGGATCAAACGTGGGGCCGACGCTGAGCACGATTGACCCCAAATTCCTTGTTGGTAGCCGAGTGACCGTGAAAGGGGGCGCTGCGATCGCTAAAGGTAAAGCACGGCTGCACAGGGAAGACATTCGTCACGATTCCAATCTCGTCAGGAGACACTCGGATGGTAATTGTCTAGAAGAGTCGGATTGAATTGCACTCGTCGAGCTCACCAGCACCTGGGCGAAAACACGTTTACACGAAAGGAAACACGTTGAAAGTCCACGTTTTTTCGTGATACAACAATCGCATCTGCCAGCCCCCTTCAGTCTTCTAAAATACATTTTAGAAAAATTGTCGGTAGGTATGTTCAATTTTACCAAGCATTGTTTAGAAATGCATGTATTCCGGTGCACGTCCCATTACATAAGGAGTTGTCCTTTCAATATCGACCGGTAAATGATAAAAACATTCTTATTTACCTTTCTAGTGCACAAAACAGTCTCATCTAATGTAATTTAGTTAATATGCTGAGAAAGTAACATATTATCATTTTTACCATTACGTTGATGGGTGAATTGAGTGACCATGTTTTTGATGTAGTTTTTGGAGTCTAATATTCAATTTATTATTGTCGTTTGGTACATGTTTCGGCAAATACAGCGTTGCCTTCATCAGCCTTTATAAAACGGTTTGGGGATCATCCCTTGTGCTGTTGCTTTTTTCTTTCCATTGTTCGTTATGGCGCATACCGTTGATTTGTTAAATTTTTCTGATCCGTAACCCAATGAAGAATGATTTTCCCCATTCTCTCCCTCTCTCTTCATTCCTTCACAGGCACGAACCTTCGAAGAAATGTATCTGAGGTATATCTATTAACAGTTGATAAATTTTTTTTAAGTTTTCCAACTTAATTTTTCAAATTTTGCACTGTGATTAACTGGGGCGTTGAGCAAATGAACAATTCAAAAAAATTTGAAAAATTAAGTTGGAAAACCTAAAAAAATTTATCAACTATTAATAGATATACCTCAGATACATTTCTTCGAAGGTTCGTGCCTGTGAAGGAATGAAGAGAGAGGGAGAGAATGGGGAAAATCATTCTTCATTGGGTTACGGATCAGAAAAATTTAACAAATTAACGGTATGCTCCATAACGAACAATGAAAGAAAAAAGCAACAGCACAAGGGATGATCCCCAAACCGTTTTATTAAGGCTGATGAAGGTAACGCTGTATTTGCCGAAACATGTACCAAACGACAATAATAAATTGAATATTAGACTCCAAAAACTACATTTGGTTTATTATTTCTAATAATAAGCCTATGTTGATCGTATCGCAAAAAATGTTTATAACCCCCCCTCAAACTTTGTCACTTTACGTTTCAAGGTGCGTAGAATCCAAATTTGCAATGTCCGTCCGCCGTCCGGGCCATAAAAGGCCTTAGAATCGGTCTAAAAAACCCGTTCTTTCGCACATAGACTCCATTTGGGGTCTAGTTGGTCCTAACGTCGAACTATTCCGATCGCTTAATTCGTATAGAAGTTATGGGCAAATAACCGGCCAAAAAAGAGGTTTTTGCTCAAATATGCGTGGGGTGACATTTTCCAAGTATTTTTCTTCATGTTGGATGGTTGGTGGCTTTATAGACGATTATATAGAAAAATAATAAACCATTAAAATAATAAAATAATAACCATCAAAATAATAAACGTACGATAAATCAGAAACACGAGTGTGAATCGCAAAAGAGGTCTAATCTCCGGATGGTTGGTGGCTTTATAGACGATTATATAGAAAAATAATAAACCATTGTGTGATAATTTGCAGCGTTTTTACCATTATGAGAGCCCAAAACTGGATATTTTGAAATGAGATAACGTCGAAAAAATGGTAGGTATCCAACATGTATCTCCTCTCCCCACCACTCACCATTAACACTTCTAGTGAGATTAGAGACTTCTACAGTTTCCATCCGATTTCGGAGAAATTATCCGGGAATATGCGGATTGCGATGTGGATGGTCCCTTATGAAAATCATCACACCCGGACTGATGGTAGCCACTGCTCATGCGCAAACGTGTATTCCCTTGTAACAGCCATAACTTCTACATTTTTCATCCGAATTTGATGAATTTTTCAGGGATTGTTCAGATTGGCGTGTAGATGATCCGCTTTGAAAATCAAGGCCCCCAAATTGATAGTGGCCTCTGCGCATGCGCAACCATAACTTCCACATTTTCTATCCGATTCCAAAGAAGTTTTCAGAGACTGCACTGATGGTCCACTATGAAAATCAACGCCTCCGGACTGATAGTTGCAAGTGCGCATGCGCACACTTGAATTTCCTTGGAAGTTTTATTTTCAATATTTTCGATGAAATCAGGGATTGTACGGGTTGACGTGTAGACGGTCCCATGTTAGGGTAGTGCAAGGTAGAGATTGATGTTTTGAGATAAACTGTCTATCATCGGATCATCTATACACAGCGGTTCCCAACTAAATTTTTCCAAGGACCCCTTCATCAATGACGAGGACCCCCACTATCTAAAGTTACCTAAAAAGAACCAAAATATGTGAAAAAATAAATCAAACTGATGCCATAAAACTTAGGATTTATTCGTGAAAATACAGAGATTTTTCAAGGTTCAAGAGACGCCGACGAGTTGGGTTCAAGAGATACTAGCAAGTTCGGTTCGAGAGTCACTGACTTATTAACTTTAACATCGAAAGCATTTTCTCGTTCTTCATCTGTATGCCTAGGCCGTTTTAACGATCCAAATTTTAACCAACGGTCCATAACGTACGCGTAATTAACTTTCCGTGAAAAACATAGCTTTTCAATCACTAAAATGTTGCACAAAATCACACATGTAAACAACTCGGTCAGGGACCGCACTAGCACTAGCAAACTCCACTAGCACTAACTTGTCTCCAGTACTCTGTGAGCACTAGCAATAATAACTAACAATATAGCAATAACTGACATCTCTAAAATACATAAAGCCAAACTAGAGTGTGCTAGCGTTAGTTGTCATACGCGTTGTCATATGCCAGACGCAGAAAGTCAACCGTTCAGAAGCTGCAAATATATATTTAATTTGTATATCCTAAGGACCCCTCAGCCCTACCTCGCGGACCCCCGGGGGTCCGCGGACCACCAGTTGGGAACCGCTGATCTATACAATCCGGTTAAGGATACGAGGAAGCTATGTGCCACACCCACGTGGCTGACTTTTTGACATTTATGTCTTTACTATGGCACATAATGAAAAATCGTCACGCGGGATTTGTTACGCGGGGAGCGTTACGCGGAAATTTCTGATGATTTTCACGTACAACCAATCGTTCATAGGGAAAACTAACTTCCTCATTTTCCACCCCACAAAAATCGTTCACCACTCATTGGAAAGCTCTCAATTTATTAAACATAAGACATAAAATGTCTCTCGTGGTTGCGTACTTGTACGAAAGCTGTATCCACCGTTGTAGGCCCTCAGGAAGGCGATAATTCACCGAAAGCTCGGCAAAAGAGGAGTTTGATTTTATTCTCCGTTGTTTGTTCTCGTCCTTCACCCCAGATTATTCGCGTAAGGACGCCCAAATCTCACTGTAGAATTACCTAAAAATGACCACAATCATGACCATAATATCTCAGAGAATTCAATTTCGAGACGTGACGCATTTGAAGACTTCAAGGAGACGCCATTCAAAAAGGATGTCGAATCAGCAGTAGGTACGAGAATAAACAGCGAAGGAATGAGGTACCGAGAGCAGGAGAATAAATAAATTCGCCGTGACCTCAATAATTTCATACCCGGGCCGTAGGTAAGTAACAAGCAGGCAGTGGGTCAAAAATACGCCACAAGAAGAGTCTGAGGATGTACAAGACGGCCTCAAGATCTCGCGGAAGGTCGATTAGTTGGATAATGCTTGGAAATACCTGCACCGAAGCAACAAGAGTAAAAAACAGATTGATTCGTTCATAAACTGGTGATTTTTACAGAAATATGTAATATGTAATAATTGCAACGTTTTCCACTCCCACAGCCCTCCAAATTTTGAAAATGTGTCCATGAGAACTGGGTTTACAAATACGAAGCATTATTCTGCCCTCCTTAGTAAGAACGTCCTACGTCCATTTTTGCACTTTTTGAGATGAGGACACCGGGTCGTAGCTCTCGATCAGGCGCACCTTTGAGCTAAGCTAGAACGCCTTATGTCCACAGAAAGGGCTTCAATAATCGATTTGTCCTATGTCCATTTATCAAGTTTCACATACCCATCCTAGGCTAAAACGTCCTAATTAAGTCCCACTGGGCTTAAACGTCCTATGGAGAGGAAAATCAGGGACATAAGACGTTCTAGCTTAGTACACAGCATTAGAAAAGTTGATCTACACACAACTCTCAAGGCCTAAACTTTTCCTCGGTTATTAAAAAAAAATTAAAAAAGTGTTTTCGTCGGTGGTGGACTCAACAATATTTGACCTGAACTTGAAGACTGTGCAACTTGTGATACACTCCTATTTGCAATATTGTAACTTCAAGTTCCTAATTTACAACTTTCATTTTCAATTGGTACAGTTAGTACTGCTTAGTAACTTGAACTAACTTGAGTAACTTTTAACTTTAAGTTGTGGGTGTAAATGTAGCAGGAACCTTTGTCTTGAAATTCGCTAGTGAACCAAATATTTTCTCTTCATTTTTTCATACCAACTTTTTCGGAATTATGAATGGTTTTGGATTTCTTATGCATATTATACTTATAATATTACTTGATTTGTCGTTCCAAAGATGTTACCTATTACGCTATTAAAATGTACCTGATACAAGCGACTAAAATTATTTAATCTTCAGGTTACCTTCATCTCATATTCATCTATACAGTTATAATTAATAGATCTAGAGCTGCAGCAGGTTACTAGTACGTACATATTTTGCTTCCGAGTCTACCAAGGTAGCGGAAGCTTTGTTTTCACTTTCAAGCACGAAAAAAAAAAGTTCTCCAAAATCAAAATTTCCACTCGCGTTTTGCGTTTTAGACCTTTCTGAACAATTTTGGTTCCGTGTCTGTCTGTCTGTCTGTGTGTCTGTCTGTCTGTCATGAATTCCTTGTAACGCGCATAACTATACGAAGTTATTGTCCGATTTCTATGAAATTTCAGGGATTGTGCGGGTTGGTGTGTAGACGGTCCCCTATGAAAATCATCATACCCGGACTGATAGAAGCGACTGCGCATGCGCAAACGTGAATTCCTTGTAACGGCCATAACTTCTACATTCTCCATCCGATTTCAATGAAATTTTCAGGGATGTTACAGACTAGTATTTCGATGGTCTCCTATGAAAATCATCATCTTAGGACTGATAGTAGCCACTGCGCATGCGCAAACGTGAATTCCTTGTAACGGCCATAACTTCCACATTTCCACCCGATTTCGATGAAATTTTCAGGGATTATGTGGATTACGTTGTAGATAGTCCCCTATGAAAATCATTATCCCCGGACTGAAGAAGCGATTGCGCATGCGCAAACGTGAATTCCTTGTAACAGCCGTAACTTCAACTGTCCCCCAGGGGTCGCGGGTTCGAATCCCAGCCGAGGCTAAAGTATTTTTTTGGATCCATCACACACATCTACTCACTCAATTTTTCATCCGAATTTGATGAAATTTTCTAGGATTGTCCAGATTAGCGTGTAGATGGTCCCCTATGAGGGTAGTGGAAGGTACTTAGAGATTGGTGTTT
>CM019178.2:66888810-66916387 GCA_009739505.2 Apolygus lucorum
GAATCGGTAATATGAAGTGATAACTAGGCTGTTACACCTATATTAGAACGAGGGAAGTAAGGAGACGTTGGGGTTACGGAGAATAAATTTAGAAAACTTGGAAAAATGTCAAAACATTTTGAAAAGAAGGAAATTAATATTTATGTTGCCTCAAAACAGTGCTCCTTTATTGTCGTTACTTTCTACTCTCTTTTTGACATCTATTTGAGCCAGAATGAATCTTCGTGATTAAATATTAGGACAGGAAGTTGAGACCTTGAGTTGGGCTTTTTTTCTCTACCATTGGTGAAATAGTGATTGTACTTGGAAATATTCCAGTCTTTCGGTGCCTCATGGGGAAAATTGATTCACCTTATTGTAATCACTGCGACAATGTTCAAGGGGTAGGTAGATGATATGAACGAAACTTTCCTCACAACGGAGAGTATTGCTTGAAGGTATATGATAGAAACCATTCTGAGCCGTCTCAAAATCAATTTCGATTCTACCGCAATGGAAAAGCTATGTCAGTTTGCTAAAGATTGTCAATTGTCATTCTGACCACTATCACTCTCATACCCCTTAAAGATTTACATACGTCTCATTCCTTTACTCACACCTAGTAATTCCCGCAAATCACGAACGATTACGATTCATTTTTCTATCACATCGTAAATAATACAAAAGTTATCAACTTTGACTCTCGCAACATCATCCACTACTTCACCAAAGTAATCATTAAATGTTTGGCATAGCTTCAGCCAAGACATTAAAATTAGAAGAGTTTGAGTTGAGGAGAACTTCCTCGCAGTCCCGCAAGAGTGCAGTGGGAATCCCTCAGGGCGGTGCACCGAGACGCAAGTTTTTTCATTTGCATGCGATTGCAGCGCTCCACACAGTCCTAAATGGAAAGTTAGGTCGTGTTATGTGTTCGTAACAATGTCTTCTTTGGGGGGAAATAGTTCCCGCCCGATAGTCTAGGTTACCATGGTGGCTGATAAGGAAATAAACAAACCTCAAAATCGGGCCCAGCTGACATTGTGATTGTAACTTCTGTTGTGCCGGTGTAGGGTGTTGTGTGGTGAAGTTCTAGCGAAAAGATTTTGTTTCTACTAGAGGTAAGCATGAAATATCTGCAATTAGTTTGTTTTTTCCGTGTTACTACAGTTGGTTATCTGTTAAAAACAAGAAAAAAATCATTTTCAGGGGGTGATAGTGATCACGGCCGAAATGCCCCGAAACTATCAAAAAGTGATTGGTCCATCATTATTTTTAGTAACAAGTGCTTTAAAATAAGTTGTTTCTTGTCAGTTACCAAGCATGTGCCACGAATGGTCTCATTATAGTAATAAATACAGAAGAGGATATTACGAGTCTTGAATTTTGGCTTTATTCTGATTTTTGTAAGTAAAGAGTTGGTTTTTATTAGTTTTTCAATAAAAATTGTTCTGAAATGAGTTGTTAGGGGTTTTTGACATTTTCATGTCTTTGCTTTGGCACATAAACTGAAAAATCGTCACGAAAACTAAGCAAGTCTTGCTCACGCGACCAATAAATAAAATAGACTCACTGTGTTGCGTAGAGAACAATCAACTGTTTTCTTATTTTGATGCTTGGGTACTTGAACTAACAACCTTACTTCACTACCTTGTTGTGTAGTGGTTGACATGAAAATATCCCAATGTGTTGCAGACTCGTATGCAAGCATTTTCAGAGGTTTGAAGTAAGGATGTACACAAATACCTCACTGATTTCCTTAAAACTTTCCAAGTATTCAAAAATTTAAAAATATGTGTTTTTTTTACCTCAGGGTACTGAAAAACAATTTATTTTTCTTCAACAGTGATCAGTGCCACCCTGTAGACACTCCGAAAGCGTTTTGTTCGAGTTTAAATTAGTGATCACTATCACCCCCTATGTGGGGGGTGATACTGATCAATTTAATTATTTTTTTTGATGAGCTTAATTCGTCGAAATTTCAAAGTTTGATATTGGTTACTGTTCATAAGATGTGGAAGAACATAAACTATTTTTTTCAGATTTTTTTGAATTATTACACTGGTAGTTTTCAAGGAAAAACTGTAGAAATTGATCACTATCACCCCAGTCTACGGTAGTAACTATGGTTGGGGGCAATGCTGTGTTCTTTGCAGGAGGGTACAAACAATAAACCTTTGTGTAATAATTTGCAGCCTCTTACTGTCACAATGTAGCTCGTTAGTGGTTTCCAATAATCGATTATTTGATGGTCGATAGCCATTTCTATTCTAATTCTTGCCCGAAATCTATTGGCTTTTTACTGCGAAGTCATGACTGGGTTAGGGGAGTGGGGGGCACATTTGACATAGGGGCACATTTGACAATGGCTGTTTGTCACACAAGATTTGAATTTTACCGCGATTTCGTGTTTTTGTATTGTGAAGAAGAAGAAGAAGAACCATTCCAGGTGAAAACCGTGCAGGTTACAAATCATCTAGTCGGCTCATGGCGGTTTGAGTGTTTGGACCCCTCAAAAGTAAGTTTTTTTTTCATTTGGTTTTCGTTGATTACCGAGTGGATTCAGTTTTTTTCAAATGTAGCTCGTCCAGTTTGTCAGTCGTATATGTCTCCATGCAAGTGTTTTCCTTGGATTCTTCAAAACAATTCATCGTTCGAGGTTGGCTTGGTTTTACTGTAATGGCTACCCTCGGGGTAGTTTTGACAGTTTTGCTAGGGGAACATTTGACATATATTTTTATATACCTATGAAGTTTGTCAATGCTATGTTGATGTAGGATTTTGAATACCTACTCGACCTTACGTTTTTCAATAAACATCTTTGTTTTGATCATTATTTTTTGTTACTTCAATTCCTACATCCATAAAACTTGGTGTTCCTTTGAGAAAGAAGAGTGGGTACTCATCTAATTGAAATTGTGTTGGTAGTGTTGATTGTTACAGGCTGCAGGGTCTATAGTTGTTCTGTCTGACTCAACATTATTGCCAGATAATGATTTGCCGGACGTTCCATGGTTTTTTGGTAAGATTAGTTTAGAATTATGGTACTTTCTGTGAACTGTCAAAAGTGCCCCTTTCTCATGTCAATTGTGCCCCACCGGTGGGACACAATTGTCACTTCCTAAGCATTTTGAAAATTTACAAAAAAAATACTTGGCAAGCAGATTGAAAAAGGAACGAGATGTAAGTGGGTAGCAAAAATACCGTAGTTAACGATAGAAGAAAGAAATTCAAGACCTCTCGTTCTTTCAACCTTGTAGGATGGAAAATGCGAAAAAGTGTCAAATGTGCCCCCCACTCCCCTACTTACGCACTTGCCAATCGTTACTTTTATGGACTAACGCCAACAGATTCATTTCCTCGATATTTCGCTCAGCGACATTTGGAGCGGTTCATTGATGGTAATGAGTTCTCGGGTTGAGTCCGGTGGCCGAGTGGAAGGAGAAGAATGCAAATACCAACACATAGTGACCCATAAAAGTGGACACCAGGCTCGCCTACCCAAGGCTGCGATCGCCCTTATGCAACGTTACAATGCCCATACCAGTTCCCGCCCTTGACCCAAACACTTGTTGTTTATTTTATTACAAAAAAGGGTTCTCGAAAGTTAATAACTTTTCACGCTCGGCTAGAGCTCGGGATCGTGATCTGAGCTAATGAAGACCTTAGTGAGTGCTTGCAGGTCGCTGCAGCGAGCGGCGAAGCAACCAAAACGGCACTAAGCACTGAGGACCTTGCCCCCCCCCCCCCGGCCTTGTTCCAGTGGTTACACAATTGAAACGAACATGATTCATGCCTAGGACTGGGACGCTGACATCTACTGGGCCCCCTACATCACTAACCATGCGTGATTGTGACTAAAAACGTCTGCCAAGTAAGTGGGTGTGGCACATAGCTTCCTCGTATCCATAACCTGATTGTATAAATGATCCGATGCATAGTACCTAATCTCAAAATATGAATCTTTAAGTACTTTGGTCAACCCTTATAAGGGACTCTGCACGTCAATCCGTACAATATCTGAAAATAGGGTGTGCGCCTGGGTAGGAAAAACTGTTTATTGTTATTTTTAATCTAAGGTAGACCGAGAATTTTGGTGCCAACCGCGACCTTCTAGCGTGTGTAAATCTTTTCCTATGATTTTTCAAAGTTTCGACCGTTTATGACGTCACAGTTGGCTGGGGGGTCCCGCCCAGGCGGGAGGTGCGCGTGACGTCATAAACGGTCGAAACTTTGAAAAATCATAGAAACAGATCTACTCATGCTAGAAGGTCGCGGTTGGTACCGAAATTCTCAGGATGTAGTCTACTTTCGATTAAAAATCTTCAAAAAATAAAGGCGCACCCCACATTGTAGGAAAATGTAGAAATTATGGCTGTTACAAGGATTTCACACAATGCTACGGACGGTTAGGGATAGGTCAGGGATGGGTTGGGGATGAGCTGGTAAGGTTTAGGGATGTGTTAGGGATAGGTATGAGATGAGTTAGGTGTGGGTTGGCGATGGTTTAGGGGTCAGGGAGAGGTTGGGGATGGGCTAGAGATGAGTTAGGGACGGGTTGGATAAGGGTAAGGGGTTAGGGATAGGTCAGGGATGGATTGGGGATGAGTTAGGGGTGGGTTAGAGATAGGTTTGGGATGATCACTACCGCTCCAAATGGCGTGGCGAGTCGTTCGCCGCGCCAAATGGAGCGGTGAGAAATCGTGGGAGATTTGCTTAGCCATTCACCATCACGCCACGCCACGCCGCGCCACCAGTGCTGATCTGAGCCCAAAGTGTTGTGTAGTTACCTGTTGCGCGTACGTAAAATCTTGTCATGAACAACGATACTCTCCTGTACTACTCAGCGGTTTTTCTCTTCATCAAGAAGAGAAAACCCAAAAGTAAATGGGTGAAACAATGGCTTCTCGAAAGAAACCAGTTCACTAATGTGAACTTATTGAATGACCTCGTAGTTCTCGAACCTGGAAAAATTATTTGAGGATGGATGAGGAGTCGTACCATCTCCAACTTCGTTTGATATCTCCACTGGTTCAAAAGAAAGATACACCCATGAGGAAATTTATTATCTCAAGATAGGCTCGTGGCTACCCTGAGATTTTTAGCCACAGGGATGAACTATGATGAGCCTTAATGAAGCAAATAATAAACCTTTGGAAACGACCAAGAAATTTTTTTTTAACCCTCCCTCAAAACTTGTTAGTTTACGTTCCAAGGTACGTAGAAACCAAAAAACGAATAAAAATGTGGCTCTAATGAAAATTGTGTTACCGATTTTCATGAAATTTGGTATAGGGGTTCCATTTGGAGTCAAGTTGTAACCCGAAGCGTTTGGCTGATGTCAATCACTTCTAAGGGTTTTCAAAAAAGGGCTGAAATCTTCAAAACGCCCAAGTAAAAAGACTTTCGATATAAAGGTTTTGTTTTTTCAAAAATTTAAAATAGTATTGAATTTTTAGAATCGAATGAGACCACCCAGAGCTCTGACGGATCAACCGTTCGCTCCCTATGAGAACCTAAGGGTTGGACTTACGATAAATCAGAAACGCGAGCGTAAATAATTCGTTTCTTCGAATAATTGTACTAACTTTTGCATCCTTAGCAACCAGTAATTAAATTTCCTGATGAAGGCAACCATAACTTCCTATTTCTTCGAATTGAGTGTGAAGACTTTATTTCTTCAATATAATCTTTATTGTGAAGCGAAAATATGGTTGATAGGTAGTGACAATTGCAAAGCTGTGTTCTTTGCAGGCGAGTGATCCACAGAGAAAAGTGATAAACCTTTTTGTAATAATTTGCAGCGATTTTAGGTTCACAGTTTTGCACGAAGTTCCACAGTTTGGAGCGTTGGAGTGATAGTGAATGGTGAATCCTGGCGTGGCGCGGCGCGGTAAGGTGCGTTGGAATCCCCATTCACGTGAGATTGGAGCGCCCGCCAAATGGCGTGGCGCGGTGGATTTTGGACGGCCCGGATATCCGACCCAGCCGACCGCTCCATCGAAATCGCGGTGGTTTTCCCCATTCACACAACCACTTTGGCGCGCCAGCACTCCATTTGGCTGGTTGGAGCGGTAGTGAATGGCCACCTTTAGGTTTAGGTTAGGGAAGAGTTAGGGGTTGGGGAGAGGTTGGGGATGGGGTTGGGATGGGTTGAACCAACCATCTGGATGGTTCACTTGTGCCTGAATAAGACTCGAAATTGCTCCAGCCAGTTCCACTCAGTAGAGGTGTGTCAGTACAGCTGTACCGGGACTGTGGAACCGAGTATCAGGTTGGAACGGTTCCACGCAGTGACAAAAACTCGACCCTTACCGGTCCAGTTCCACGAACTGATAAGACATCTTGAAATGGCTCTGGACCGGGAAGAGAATTTTTTCCATCGGTCCAGTTCCATCCTCACCAATCAGAATGATCTGATCAATCATCTCATCATTCTGATTGGTGAGGATGGAACTGGACCGGTAAGGATGGAACCGGACCGATAAGATATCATAGAGAATGGTTCAATGGCTCTGGACCGGGAAGGGTTTTGGACCGGTAAGCATGGATCTTGTTCTCAGTTCTGTTCCATGTTGTACCTGGAAGCGCCCTTACTACTTCCATGGACTGAGAATGGTTCATGGAATAAAACTTGTTCAAATTCCTTCCTTTTAGCGAATTTTCAAGGAAAATGATGCTATTGTATTGCAAGTTGAGATCATAAGCATGGAAGAAGGACGATAGGGATTTGACTGCCTGCTTCATCCATGCCATGTGAGTGGGATTTGATCGCCTGTACCGGTAATGGAACTGTACCGGTAATTTGGAACGGTTACATCTTTGTCACCGTAACCGTTGGAACCGTTCCAGGGAAATACCTTTACCGACACACCCCTACCACTCAGTATAAACCACTATTTTCATCGGACTGTGAAAATAGCTCAGTTAGTTCAGTAGTTAGTTCATTTAGTTTTCAGTAGTTCCTACTTCTTGATTTGTGATTTAGAATTTTTCCCTATGATTTTTAGAGCCTAATTCATGTGGGCTGTGAACGTCGACTTTTCAAGCTGAAAGTTTAATAAATAAATGATTCACTCCAATAAAATGTTTATTATTCACTGCCGCGAATATTTTGTGATTGATGGAACCTCTCAAATTTTGGTTACGCGGAGACCCAGTGAGTCGTATACAACCCATTTTATTATTCAATGACCCAATGAAATTAAAAAATCTGAAAAAAAATCATGAATCATCCCTAGGCTTCCCTTAATCAGTTTCAATCACCAAATAATTACCTATATCTTGGTCAGATTTGAATGGGGACTGAAGGGGTTAAAATGTCTTCTTTGAATAAAGTGTTGAAATGTGCCGACTCTCGTTGCAGTAAATATCAGCCTCTAAATATCCGACCCGTTTATTATTTGTGATACATCTAACCCCAGTCCTTTGTAGGGTTACGTTACCCAGGTAAACTTTTCGATTTTCTCAAACAACAATCGTTTCTACAACTTTTTTGAACGCAATTGCTCTTACCAGGGTTACGTATCCTTGTGGTAAACTTGGGGTTATTTTTTTGAACCGGCCCTAGTAGTAGCGTGTGCGCATGTATAAACGTGAATCCCCTCAAAATATAGGTAATTTCTCAGTTCCTAATACTTCAAAATTTCTGGAATTCCGAATGTTTTTTGATTGAAGACAATACGATTAAATTGTCTGAATGACATATATGAACATATTCAGGCATCTAAACATGCATTTGGGCAGATGGGAAAGGCCAGGACAGTTGAATGTCGACTCTGCTGCGAAGGAGTCGAAACAGCAGAACACATCCTCTGTGAGTGTCCTGCTGTAGCATCTACCAGATTCCGGCATTTCGGTAAGGGTACTCTTGTCCCGGCCGAAATTGCTCGGGAAACGCCCGAAAAACTTCTTCACTTTGTGAAAGAAGAGGTTTTCAAACGGGCACTTAAGTGAAAAATGGAATCCGGTCACAATAGATCAAACCTATTGTCTCAGTGACTAAGGGCTCACTGGGCCCCCGTGTCCCAGTAAATCAAAAAAAATAAATAAAAATAAACATGCATTTGGATGAGCGAGCGAAGCGAGTCGACTTCCTAGTTACAATAAAAATTTATTTTAGTGGTAACGTAATGCAATTGAAGTAAACGGTCAGTGTCAGCACTAGGCTCTGGATTTCCTTGACCTGAACAACACACGAGTTTAGAGTCCATTAGGGTCTACTGCCAGCCTGTATCTACGAGTATGTGAACTTTTCGATATTGACGATCACCATTGGCCCTCGACAATCACATACTTGTGCCGGTGATGACCCAAACGAGCGTTAGAACCAAAGTAATTTCAATCCTGAGGTTACGACAAGCCGTTGGTTGGGCGGCACTAAAAATGAGGTTTGGGATCCATTATCGTCAAATACCAATAAGGAACTGGAGAAATAACTAATAGCGGCCGCCAAGAAGGTCTGACCGGAAGGACGACCTTCCCGAGGATACCACAAGTAGGGTAACTGCAAACATCAAGTGGGCTCCAGGAAAGCATAGATTCGTAGGTACCTACCTGGAGCTTACATTTAAATCGCCACGCAGGGCGATTGGCCCAGTCAAGATGTATTTTTCACAGGAAAGTTTTGGGAGGTTTCTAATTCCATCGAATCTTGTAGCGTGAATTTTTTGTTCCCGCTACGATCGTATTAGTGCGCGGTTTCAGTGCGAGGTTACTGCCGTTGACGCTAGGTAGGGTAAAAGCACCAATTGTTGACACTATTCCTAATGTTGACACTTCAATTTTAAAATGTAAAAATAAGCTATTGGGTCACTGTAGGTACTCGAAATTGGCGTCATTCTGTTGATAAGAATGTAGTTATTGAGGTTGGCCGGCTTCACTAGTTATAATATCCGATACAACTCGGCTAGCTGAAATTGAAGCTGATGACAGCTGTATCAGTTACTCCAGCGACGCCATCCTTCTGCCGCAAGTTAGTGAGGTAGGTCAACAAATTTAGTCTTTTGAAGTGAAATTTTGTGAGTAAAATTACCATTTCACATCGTCTGCTTCATGAATAACATAAGGAAGAATGTGTAAGCATTAAAACCCCAAATTTCAATAGGAAAACATGGTTAAATTCGGTGTCATCATTAGGGTATCATGAAATAGTTTGTGCCCTAATGTTGACACCTGTGTCAACATTAGGGGAAACTGTTGATTTGGTTGCTAAGGTGATATTTGGATTTGAATAATTGTGTAGTGTATCACGACTATCGACTTTTTCGATTTAACGTGGTGGAACCTTAAGTTGACACCGTCTGATCCCAATGTTGACATTCAGTTCCTAATGTTGACATAAACTTTTTTTTCTACTTGCAAAGAAAACTATATTTTATCATATTCATCAAAAGAAGACATGAAGCGCCAGAAAGAAGAAATGAAGAAGAAGAAAGAAGAGCTGAAAGTTAAGAAGTCGCGACCGATCAAGAAAAGTAGAAGGAGCGTAGGTTCCTCGTCACTATCAGAGAGTTCAAATGAATCAGAGGAGTGGGCCCCCATCGATTGCCACCGAGGATGATATAGATGTATTTGAGATTTTTAGGGACATGGATGAAGACAGCGATGTTGCCCAGCAGAATACCGTAATTGGAGGAAGGGAAGAGGAATTGTCAAATGAAGTGGAGCCAGTGGAGGAATCGCTGAAAGAAGATGAGCCGATATCCTTACCAGCAGGGGCCAGCAAACAAAGTGGACCATCAAACAGTGAAATCGACCAGGCAAAACTAAGTCCACAACGCTGTGTTGCTGAGAAAACCACCACCGTGGAAGAAGTAGGACGTTGTGCCATGTCGAGGAAGAAGTTGGACGAATAAATGAAGGAGACATGGTTGTGGCTGTGTTGCCTAACAAAAAACGTGAGACGGAATGCGTTTGCCTGGTTGTCAACGTTGATTCTGAAGATGCTGAGGAAGTAACACCACTTCTTCCCTACAACAGACTGAGGACGGTTTTTAAGCGTTCGTGAGACGGGAATCATCTCCTACCGGTCAATAACGTCAAATACAAACTGCCCAAGCCCAAATCTTATGGGGCCAATCCCGATAAATTTGTGTTCCCTGTTTCCGTTCTTGTACCTCTTTAATTATGTTCCTGTTCCTCATTAATTTGGTATGTTCTTGTTCCTAGGTAATTAGGTATCTTCTTGAAATATATTGTAACCTATTTTGAATCTCTTTTGTTCATTTACCTTGAGCAATAACTTCAGGAAAGCGATGGGTCAATATTTAAATTGGTGTCAACATTAGGAACTGCAGATGTCAACAAATGGAATTTTCGAGGACAAATGTGTCAACATTGGGGGCAAAAAACCATGTTAGAAAAAATTCGTTTATGATAATATAAAAAAATATTTTGGTAAGTCCAATACGTGCAAACTGTTCACAAGGAACTCACAATTCATAATAACTACTTAAAACTTTCATTTTCTTGAACCCTTTTGTGGAACGCAGAATTGAATGATTTTTCTTTCTAACAGTGTCAACAATTGGTGCTTTTACCCTACCGCTTCATCACAATAATTCAAAAGTACCTAATTGGTTACTGATGTTAAAAGAAAACAAAATTATATTTTGCGAATAATCCTTGAATTATTCATAATTATTTCGATGAGTATTGATGTAATGACCCACATTTTCATCAAGTATTAGTTCTTAAATAAAGAAGCTACCGGAAGGATCCCTGAGTGAGTCACCACCCACTAGGGAGAGACGAGGTACGGGGGATACGCCGACATGACGTCACCCTTCCACCTCTCTCTCTCCCGAGCTAACAAAATGAGTATATAAGCTCACTCAGGGATGCTTCCTGATGCCAATCTAGTCAAGTCTACCGTCTTCATCATTTCGCTCTCAAAACCTTCTCCTCGAATAAGAATCTCCTCGAAGTACTAGGCTCAATAGGTAAATATCCCGTCTTCCCGTCGGTGTGGTTATGAACCGCCGAGGCTGACGGGCTAGCTGCCTCCACAAGTGCTTAGCACCTCGGTGTGGTTATGAACCGCCGATGCGACAGCACTTCATGTTAGGCTAGGGAACACTCTCTTAGTTGAGTAGGAGTTAAAGAAGAAACAAACGCCGCAGCGAGAAGGTCAGCTCCTTCACTCGCCGACACGCAGACATAACAGTGGTGACCCCGACGTGATTTAACTTCCTATTCGGCACAAGAGATGGACGACAACGGAGTTCCCGCGCCACCGCCGCAGCCTGACTTCGCAGAAGCCGCCAAAGTGTCAATCCCCTTGACACTACCACCGTTCTACAGGGACGACCCACGCCTCTGGTTCCTTCAACTCGATGCAGCTTACACCGGCGCACACATCAACACTCAAAGGGCCAGATTCACCCGGACGCTCCCTCTGCTTCCCTACGATGTAGCAGTACAAACGGCAGACCTCTCAGCGGCTCAACTCGTCACGCCTTATGACGACCTCAAGGCTAGGCTCATTGACATCTTCGAGCCCTCTCGTCATCAACGGATCACGGCCCTCACCCAACAACAACACCTGGGGGACCAAAAACCTTCCCAACTCCTTCGGAAGATGAAGCACCAACTGGGGGACCTTATGCCGCAAGACCTCACTAAAGCCTTCTGGATAAAGGCCCTTCCAGTAGAAGTGCAAACCACCATCGCTCCGTGGATGACGAAAGATGCGGAGTTCCTCGCACCAATCGCCGACGCAGCTCACGAGATACGGAGCACAACATCCGTACATCAGATCGATCCTACACCGCACACCGAAACGGTCGATCGTAAGCCACCCTCTCGTGTTAAAAAGCCGGAAAGACAACGTCCGCGCAGCCGATCACCATCCCCGGCGCGGAAAGGAGGACTCTGCTGGTACCATTTCACCTTTAAAAAGAAGGCGTTGAAATGTTCAAAACCATGCTCTTTCAAAACTGTGTCCTGGCAGGAAAACTAGGAGGCCCGCCTGATAACAAGGCGGGCACCTCTTACACCGACATTTCCAACAGACTTTTCGTCAAATGCCGGAAGAACAACATCCCCTTCCTCATAGACACAGGAGCAAGCATTTCAATCATTCCCAACAACCTTCTCAACTGGAAAAGGAGAACTCACGATCAACTTCTCTTCGCAGCAAATGGTACCGCCATATCAACGTACGGACAATATCGTACGAAAGTAATTCTAGAGAACGAGGCATACGAATGGGTTTTCATAGTCGCCGACGTAAAACGACCGATCATCGGCGCAGACTTTTTGAGTTATTTCGGACTTCACGTCGATCTCAAAAATAGACAATTATACAACCCACATTCACGACGCCCAATTCAGGGATACGTGAACACGGTCAACACCGGAGTCTCAACAGAAGCTACCCCTCCGGCCTTTTCAAACATGCTGGCGCGATATAAACCGGCACAGCGACCGTCCTCACTTCTCTCGTCGGTGAAACATTACATCGAGACTAAAGGCCCTCCCGTCACAGCTAAAAGCCGCCGCCTGCATCCAGAACAACTTCGTCAGACTAAGGAGAGTTTCGATCAACTCCTTAAAGACGGAATCATACAGCCATCAAAATCTCCGTGGGCGAGCCCCTTGCACGCCGTTCCGAAACCTAACGGGACATGGCGCTTCTGTGGGGATTATAGAAGACTAAACGAACGCACTATCGGTGACCGATACGCCGTTCCTCACCTACGGGATTTCTCATCACACCTTCACGGATGTTCTGTGTTCACAACATTAGATATATCGCGAGCATTCCACCATATAGACGTCAACCCAGCGGACATACCCAAAACAGCCATAATTACACCATTTGGCCTATATGAATACCGAAAAATGAACTTCGGGCTCAAGAACGCCGCTCAATCATGGCAAAGGTACATGGACCAAATACTCAGAGGTCTCAACTTCGTGTTCTGCTTTCTCGACGATATTCTAATAGCTTCTACATCAATCAACGAACACAAACGTCACGTTCAAAAGGTACTGGACATCTTCGCAGCGGAAGGCCTTACAGTCAATAAAGAAAAATGTGTTATGGCCAAAACCGAGGTCGTATGCCTCGGCCATCTCGTCAACAAAGACGGCATCAAACCACTTCCCAAAAAAGTGGATAATTTAACCACATTTCCGCTACCTACATCAGTAACGGATTTACGCCGTTTTTTAGGAATGCTGAATTTTTATCGTCGGCACATTCCACACGCCGCCATTCACCAACAACCTTTAATCGAAGCTATTCCACAACCTTCGAAGAAAAAAGACAAAAGGCCTATAGAATGGACGGAGCAACGCCGATTAGCATTCAAACAATGCAAATCGGACCTACAAACAGCGGCACTCTTGGCTCACCCTTCACCTAAGGGCAGGTTATCTCTCACAACAGACGCATCGGAAGTAGGAATAGGGGCAGTGCTTCAACAAGAGGTAAACGGAAAAATCAGTCCTTTAGGGTTTTTTTCAAAAACCTTGAACTCAGCCCAGATGAAGTACTCAACCTTCGATAGAGAACTCCTAGCTATCTTCGAAGGCATCAAACATTTCCGCGACTGCGTAGAAGGCCGGGAATTTTGTGTCATTACGGACCACAAACCCCTCACGACTTCCTTGCACCAAGACAGAAAAACAGCCTCGCCAAGACGCCTACGCCAAATGGAGTTCATCAGCCAATTTACTACGGACATCCGCTATACGCCGGGAACATCGAATATAGTAGCCGACGCTCTATCTCGACCGTCTACTCCCGAACTCAATGAACTCACAGAATTCCCCACGGGACGTACAATCGCACTCGAACAACAAAAAGATAAATCATTCGAGTTACGAAAACTAATCGAAAACAAACGATTAGAAGAAACAACAATTCCCTCGTCCTCCACCAAACTATGGTGCGATGTATCGGGAAATCAACCACGCCCGTACATTCCAATAAAAATCCGCAAATCTCTATTTCTGCATTACCATTCCCTAAGCCACCCGGGAATAAGAGCCACAAGAGATATAATTCGGACGCGTGCGTTTTGGCCGAAAATGAACACCGACTTGCGCAAATGGGTTCAAGCCTGCGACCGCTGCGCCAAATTTAAAGAATTTCGGCATCCCAAAACAACACCAGAACAATTTGAACACAGTTTACAGTTCGATCACATTCATTTAGATCTCGTAGGACCACTTGCACCCTCTGAGGGTTATAAGTACCTACTAACCATGATAGACAGGAATACAAGCTGGCCAGAATGTGTACCTATGCGAACAATAACATCCAAGGCAATAATCGACAACATTATCAATACTTGGATCGCCAGATACGGATGCCCTCTCCTCATTACAACGGACCAGGGGAGACAATTTGAAAGCGCGGAATTTTCAGAGTTTCTACGAAAATTCGGAATACAGCGCAACAGAACAACCGCTTACCACCCCGAATCAAATGGCAAAATAGAACGATGGCATCGCGACCTTAAAAATGCATTACGTACAGCAGCCACTTCCTCATCTTGGTCGAAAGATCTACCAACAATCCTTCTGGGCCTCCGAACAACAGTGCGCTATTCGGACGGATATAGTGCGGCGGAACGCACATTCCGATCTCCGCTTCGATTACCCGCCGATTTATTCAGCCCTCTACCCACCGAGTTGTCTTCTCAAAAAGAGAACAAGACATATACGAGCGTCAACCGGCCGTTTCCGACAGCCTTCCACACAACTAAAAAAATGTACCTGCGCGAGGAAACCCTCAAGAAAGGTTTAACACCCTTGTATTCAGGACCTTACGACGTCATCAAAACAGACGGAAAAACGGCGACAATACTCGTAAGTGGGTCAAAAATGACCGTTTCTTTGAGCCGATGCCGACCGGCCTACGGTTTCACCCCCACTCCGTTGGAACCCGAGGTACCTCCACGCATCACGGAATCGGTACCATTCGACACTGAGAATCCGACCGAGACACATCAGCTCGAATACAACCAAATAGAAAACAGTGCACCAACACCCTCCGTGAAAAATTCCTGCGCCCTGCGACACAGCAAGGAACAAAAATCCGCAAGAAGAAATCTCACCATTCATAAGGAAGCCTACGAGGCCAGTACGCCCCCCGACTTCTACGAAAAAAACAATGAACGGAGAACCTACGCAGCAGTCACGAAGGGCCAACAAATTCAACGAAGCGCAGTTACATCGCCGAAACAACCAACCCGACTGCAATGTTCAATTCAAAAACAAAGGGAGCCGTCGCGAAGAATATATGCCGCGGCGAGCTACCCACCAACAATCGGAGGAAATAGGGGAAATCTCAATTCACGCATACAACGAAATGATTGAAAACACCGTTCAATCCTTCTTCTCCTCTTCCCCTATTTCCTTCCCAAGACCCGGGCCGAACAACCGCCGTCGTGCGGAGCCTGCACCCAATTCCTATAACGTTCGGTCCGGGCAATTTTTACGCATCTCATTGACATTCTCCAAACGGAGAATGCACTTCGGGCTTAGCACGAGGCGTCACTGCGCTTCGCGTTATGCGAGCCGAAGACTCCCGCCGTCCGGCAGCGTGATTACGCTACGCTTCGACTTCACCATTAAAATGGGTGCGATCCATTCAATCAACATCTCTACAGAATACAGACCGACATTTTCAATTCAAGAAATCCTCAAGATCTACATCAACATCAACTTCGCATAAATTTCAAACTGGCACATTTATACATTCTGTACTTCAAATTTCAGCATTGTAAACATTTCAAACCACAATCACCTTCTATATATTAAGAACTAGGGGGACCTATGTAATGACCCACATTTTCATCAAGTATTAGTTCTTAAATAAAGAAGCTACCGGAAGGATCCCTGAGTGAGTCACCACCCACTAGGGAGAGACGAGGTACGGGGGATACGCCGACATGACGTCACCCTTCCACCTCTCTCTCTCCCGAGCTAACAAAATGAGTATATAAGCTCACTCAGGGATGCTTCCTGATGCCAATCTAGTCAAGTCTACCGTCTTCATCATTTCGCTCTCAAAACCTTCTCCTCGAATAAGAATCTCCTCGAAGTACTAGGCTCAATAGGTAAATATCCCGTCTTCCCGTCGGTGTGGTTATGAACCGCCGAGGCTGACGGGCTAGCTGCCTCCACAAGTGCTTAGCACCTCGGTGTGGTTATGAACCGCCGATGCGACAGCACTTCATGTTAGGCTAGGGAACACTCTCTTAGTTGAGTAGGAGTTAAAGAAGAAACAAACGCCGCAGCGAGAAGGTCAGCTCCTTCACTCGCCGACACGCAGACATAACAATTGAATTTTTATGAAAAAAAGAAATAAATGGGAAGAAATAAACTGATCGACGGATGGAGACGGCTTTGACTCGGCCATTTCTCTTTCTTTATTCTTATTACTTATTTTATTCTTATTTCTCTTCTTTACTCTTTCTTTCTTTTATTCGGCTGCCTGCGACGAATGTCTGCTCCTTGCTTCTCGAAAAACCCCTTTTTTATATCTTTATTCGAGATATAATTTACGTATCGTGGATTTCCGTCAAAAGTTTTCACTTTCCTCCAAGAAACGAGAAAATCAGGAAGGATTGGATTTGATTGGATCTGCACAGGATTCTCGATGCTTAACTTTCTACATCGACGTCGCTCTTCCTTTGTTCTCGAAGTACATCTTCGACATCGTCTTTGAATATCGTCGTACGTCGTCTGTCTTCGCACCTACATAAAACTATCAACAAGATATCACGTTTCGTCGGAGAAAACTCTACCGCCCCAAGAATATCGTACCGTTCCAGTTGGGAGGCTGAAAATCCTCACCTTTCTCGCCGATTCAGCATATCTGATTGCTGCCCAAAAATAGTCCTCGTCTCCTCTCCTGCCCTCCGCTACCTACATCGAGCAATTTGATTATTGGCTAAGTACTTAATTTATAATAAATTTGCAAACCACGGCCGTAGGAGAAGAGAAATAGGAAGTAGTCGATTTTAGCTACACATTAAGTTAGTACCGCCTTTCTGGATATACCTGTGACATCCCTGAGATTTTTAGTAAAGTTAAATTTTGCAATTTTGATAATCCTGTTAATATTTTTTTCTGTTGGTGAAAAAGAAGAAAAAAACACCACTCGCAATATTAATTTCCTAATATAAATTTTCGAAATCGAACTTAGTGTTTTCGAATTTTATTATCCTCGGGTTCATCCCCACTCTATTTTCGAAAATTTTCTTTCCATGTCACAATCTTCATGTTTTTCGGGGTGCTGAATCTGAATCTGAGGTTTGCCACCAAAATTGCGTGAGTTGAACAAAATTAATACAAAATAAAATACAAAATTGCGACAGCGATTTGTTCGTGGTTTTTTTTTTGCCTATAACTCAAAAACTACCAACTTTTGGCAGCAAAATATCGTATGCAAAACGAAAGCACGTTAAATTTGCTCATTCCGCACGTTTAGTGGTTAGACGAAACGTTTAGACCCCAGAGCTGGTTGTAAATATGCATCTTTCAGCTGTAATCCCAAACATCACCTTTTCTCTACTCGAAAAATCCAAGTTATTAATTTGTTTTCGTGTTTTCGACCTTGCGGCACCAAAACAGTCGTGAATCCCTCATTTTCCAAGCAATTCAAATGTAATCGCACTTTTGGAAAGAACGTTAAATTTTCTATATGGTGAGCTCTTGACCAGTTGAACTTCCCAAACTCATAAATTCATCAATTTCTATTGTTTTTTTTTTCAAACATATTGGGGATTTTTTTCTGCTAAAACATGGTTTTCTTCAGAGGGCATCAGAAGCTTAGTACATGCTCCACTTCATCAGCTTCCCAATAGCAACATTTTAAAAGTTTACTATGATTGATTTTCTAAGGAGGAAACTGGTGTTTGAGTTCGACAAAGTATGTTATTTCAGCGAAAATTGAGTGTATTTTCACCTCATTTAGAGTGGAAAAAGGTAATTTATGAGGGGAAACGAAAAAGTGGTATGAGGGCAAAGTTGATGGAAAATAGTTGTGAAATCGATTCCCGAAGTATTGTTGATTGGTGAAAAATGAAAGAAAACGTTTTCAAAACGTCCTAGCTTGAAAATTTTCGATGGACAAGTATTGTTTCATTATTAATTTAAAACGCTGCAAATTATTACACAATGGTTTTTTTATTTTTATATATTTATCACTCGTTTGCAAAGCCACCAACCCAACACGAAGAAAAACATCGATCGCATTTCAGTCAACTAAAATTTGAACGGAGATTAGGCCTCTTTTGCGATTCGCACTCGTGTTTCTGATTTATCGTACGTCCAACCCTTAAATTCTCGTAGGGAGCGAACGGTTTGTCCTACAGAGCTCCGCGTGGCCTCAAAAACTTCTAAAAATTCTATAGAATCTTAAATTGAACGAAAAAAAATTTTATATCTAAATTTCTAGAGCTAGGGCGTTTTCAAAATTTCAAAATTCATTTTTGAACCCTTAGAAGTGACCTACATCAACCAAAATCTTCGGGGCACAACTAGACCCCATATGGAGCCTACAAACCAAATTTCATCAAAATCGGTCAATGCTGAGTGGGGAAAGTGCCGCGGACGGACGGCCAAATTTTGGTTTATTATTTTCAATAATGAACCTTTGGAATCGACCAAGAAAAAAAAATTTTTAACACCCCCTCAAAATTTGATGGTTTACGTTTCAAGGTACGTAGAATCCAAAAATCGAATAAAAATTTGGCCGTCCGTACGCCGTACGCGGCACTTTTGCCACTTAGCATTGACCGATTTTGATGAAATTTGGTATGTAGGCTCCATTTGGGGTCTAGTTGTGCCCCGAAGCTTTTGGTTGATGTAGGTCACTCCTAAGGGTTCCAAAATCAGTTTTGAAATTTTGAAAACGCCCTAACTCAAATAATTTCGAAATAAAGGTATTGTTTTCCCTCCAAATTAAGATTCTATAGAATTTTTAGAAATTTTTGAGACCACGCGGAGCTCTGTAGGAATTAGGATGTAGGAATGTAGGAATAGGAAAATTTAAGGGTATATATTGAAATATATATATATAAATCAAAACACGAGTGTGAATCGCAAAAGAGGCCTAATCTCCGTTCAAATTAGAGCTGACCGAAATGCGATCAATGGTTGGTGATTTTGATTTATTTTTTTTTTATTTTTTTTTTATTATTTTTTTTTATTTATTTATTTTTTTTTTCATTCTTCTCTTCATATTGGATGGTTGGTGATTTTGTAGACGAGTGATCTATATAAAAATAATAAACCGTTGTGTAATAATTTGCAGCGTTTTATTCAATTTTTGGATTCTACGTACCTTGAAACGTAAACTAACAAGTTTCGACAATTTCAACGTTCAAATTCGACTTTTTCAAACAATCGGAGGTGAAAACAAGCTTTTGAAGTGGTCATTTCTCTCGAGTAAAACCAACAAGCTTCGACAATTTCAACGTTCAAATTCGACTTTTTCAAACAATCGGAGGTGAAAACAAGCTTTTGAAGTGGTCATTTCTCTCGAGTAAAACCAACAAGCTTCGACGATTTCAACGTTCAAATTCGACTTTTTCAAACAATCGGAGGTGAAAACAAGCTTTTGAAGTGGTCATTTCTCTCGAGTAAAACCAACAAGCTTCGACGATTTCAACGTTCAAATTCGACTTTTTCAAACAATCGGAGGTGAAAACAAGCTTTTGAAGCGGTCATTTCTCTCGAGTAAACCAACGAGTTGATAATGTGGAAGATGGGTGGAAATAGCACCTTTGTATTTACAAGGGATATAGAGAAATATATTATCTAAGATTTGTTTGCCTGCTAAATGCAGACTCTTCAGCTAGTTACCTAGTTAATAAATAATTACCTACTGAAATTTTTTCACCAATTTCCTTGATCTTTTTTTAGATTTTTAATCGAAAGTAGACTACATCCTGAGAATTTTGGCACCAACCGCGACCTTCTAGCGTGAGTAGATCTGTTTCTATGATTTTTCAGTTTCGAATATTTATGACGTCACGCGCACCTCCCGCCTGGGCGGGACCCACCAGCCCACTGTGACGTCATAAACGGTCGAAACTTTAAAAATTCATAAAAAAAGATTTACACACGCTAGATGGTCGCGGTTGGTACCAAAATTCTCAGAATGAGGTCTACCTTAGATTAAAAATAACAATAAACAGTTTCCTACCCAGGCGCACACCCTATTCAGAATAGTGAGCAAGTTTGAGAAATCATCCTAGAATAATACCATTTAGAGCTCTATACGATGAACAAAAATTATTTTCAGTTAAATTACAGGTGATAGCGAAATTAATCTGAAGTACACGTGACCTCGGGAGGGTCTCTAAACCCTCTCCCCCACCACACTAACCGTCTTTAGGTCCTGTTGACTGGGCTGCCTACTCACCTGAGTACCTAACCTATAACTGGGCCGAAAATGCGATTTGTTTCTTCGAATAGAATTTCAAGTCACTCAGTCGTGCTTCCTGAACAACCAAATTTCGTAATGACGACACCCACAACTTAGGGGTTAAGATGTTTTGCTGGTAGGTACTTTCTGTCAAAAGGTAGGTACTATCACTGTACTAGGCCCGATCTTTTACCTCATCTATGTGAATGATGTTTTTAACGCGGACATAGATGGTGAAGTTGTGGGTTTTGCGGATGACACGGCTCTCTTAGTAACAGGTCAAACCTGGGAGGAAATTAGGGTTAAAACAGAGAGCAATCTAACTATCCTACAGAAATGGTTCAACAATAAAAACATGATGCTGAATTTCCGAAAAACGAAATTTATCGCGTTCGCCCCTAGAGCAACATCTGTTCCGCGGATAGGGAAACTTGCTTGTCATATTGGGATGGGATGTGGAAATTGCACTTGTCCGGTTATCGAGCAGGTCTCCCACATTAAGTATTTAGGAGTTGTAATTGATGAGGGTTTGACGTGGGAACCTCACATAAACGGATTAATTAGGAAATTACGCTCACTGGTTCATCTTTGTGTGGAGGTGCGGTAGTACATGACACCGAAACTAAAGATGCTTTTTTACACGGCAATCATACAACCTCTCCTCATTTACGGCATTGTTGCATGGGGACTTACGTATACAACGAAAACGAGACCATTATTTGTTGTGTAAAAATTATAGATTAAAATCCTATTAAAAAAACCCAGAAGGTATCCGACTGATAGGGTGTTCATGGACTTTCCAGTACTTAGCCTCTATGAGTTAACTGAAAAATGTACCTTGAGTTATGTATACAAAATGTTTTTAGTAGGAGAAATATCTAAGGTGCAAAATCAAACGAGATCAGGACATAGAATTACCCTTTAGAAACCCAGAACGAGTACTTTACTGGGAATGCGAACTTACCTTACGTGGGGGGTTGACATTTTCAATAGCCTGCCTATGAGTTTGGTGACAGAGCAACTGTCCCTAGATAAATTCAAAATTAACATAAAAAAATATTTCAATAGGAAAATTCAAAGTTTTGGTAAGCTCGCATAGTCTGATGATAATTTTACTAATTAATGTATCTAATAATATAACTGGCTTTTTAAAATATACTATATTTTGGTTTTTTATATACTAGGTACCTATCATCACAATACATATTATGTATTGTGATGATAGGTACCTAGTATGTTTTTGATCATGTAAACATTGTTAAATAATTTTCAATTATTAGGCTCGGGCTCTTAGCACGAGTCATGCACTCAAAAAGAGTCGTAGCATTCTGTATTTCAATGTATGTGTACCCATAAATATTTTTCACAATAAAATGCTGTAAAGCAGACCTACTGTTTTGGTTGCAGCAAGTGTCCGACTCTACTTGATATAAGATGAGATCAATAGGATAAATAAACTCGAACGACCACCTCAGTATGAGGAAAAAAGATAGATAAGCAATGTATGTGGTGCTGGGTGCTCAGATGAAACACAAGATTGAATTGATGAAACATCAACTAATAAATAATTTATTCAATAAATATAACAAAGGTAGAAGGGAAATCAGTGCTCAAGTGGTTCAGGTGGGTGGTAGGTACTTATTGCTATCTGTCCCTAAGTGGCCACTAGAAATAATACAGATTGTTGACTGGAAGGAGCTACTTTGATGACTATGAAGATTAGACCATTTACATATTTATGACTACAATTCTTAGCTGTATGATGAAGTAGTCCATGTGGTGGTTTCCCAGAGGTCCAACTCCAAGACAACTCCAGTGGTCCAGTGGCAACTCCAGTGGTCCAGTGGCAACTCCAGTGGTCTATTGGTAACTCCAGTGGTCCAGTGGCAACTCCAGTGATGTATATTGCAATAGATGTCCAGTAGGTAGTTGGTAGGAAAAATATCTGGTAACCTCACAGAGGTAAATATCTGGTAACCAAGATATAAGGATGAAGCCAAAAATGCAATGGCACACCAGTTTCTGTGGTTTTGAAGACACTGCACAAAAAACTGAGCAAGATAGGGCCGTTTTATGAAGTGGATGGAGCACAGAACAAGTGATAAACTTGGACAACTAATTTTTTCTTGGAAGCATGGACACACTTTCAGGAACAGAACAGAACATGAATGAAGGCAAGATTTCTGCCACAACTGCTATTTCAGAAGGCTCTCAGGGTTGATCAGAGGCTGGCAGGTGAAATCTGGTGATGAATTGGCGAGAAGGTCTTGTACATTGATGCAGAAAATTACCTTATAATATTTAACAATATAATAAATTACTATAAAAATATAACAATCAGTAAATGCCTAGAAACCCATGCAGAAAGAAAATACATGGATATTACACATGGATTTAATTATGTATTCATCCACTCGATGGCATCCATGGTGCGGCAGAAGGAAGTGATCTCAAATGTGGTAAACCTACTCAACGGTGATAAGAGATAAGACTCAACCTTTTGTTTTTATTGTAAATAGAAAATGATGAAGCTATGGAACAAAGAGGAGGAAAATAGGTAGCAGTGAGTGTTTTGCGATGTTTAGTGTGGAAAAACGTGAAATTAGTAGATGGATTGGAGTAAAAGTGAGTGAATTATTGTATGGCCAGGTTGGGAATGATTAGCAAGTTCGAACAAATGCATTTAAATTTAAAAAAAACTATTAATGGCAAAGCCAAATTCTTTGCAGACAGGTGATCTTTGTAGAAAAATAATAAACCGTTGTGTAATAATTTGCAGCGTTTTATTTAATCTAGGGAATTTGCTCCACCCTAGACTCCAACCTTCATCGCCGTCCCCTGAAAGGCTCGACCGCCAGCAGCCCGAAGAGGAATTTTCGTCAACAGATGTAAATGACTTTGAATCCATTCGATAGTGAGATGTATCGGCTGAGAGCAATTTAAATATTTTTTCCACTGGCGCCACTCAGGCTGTGTCCTCGACCCCGCATTCCAAGCAAGGACGGCCGATCAGCCCCACCAGTCCTCCTCAGGCTTACAAAACTCCTAATTCAACGTCGTGGTCAAGTTCGCATCAAATAGTCGGCTGGTTGTTTTTCTCTAGGATACTTTGATTTTCTCGAAATCGAACCCCTAATCACCCAAACTGGGGCTCCTTTTATGCCTTATAAACCGCCATTTAGGGGTCGTTACTGCGCCGATGACGCAAAGTCTGATCGCTTTGTCAGGGTTTATGGTTTCTGGTTCCGAGAAATATAAATACTGGCCCTTCCTTTCCCATTAAGACCGGACATAATTAAATACAGGTATGTCAAAGTGGGCCAGCACCCAAAGGTAAACACGTGCACAGTAAACATATCGAATAAATCTCACCTTTTAACATGGAACATGTTTTAGCCCCGGAGTAACTACCCGAAAAAGTTACGCTGGGTGGGTGACGGAGGAGTGTCGCGCGGGCTTCTAGAGGCGCGAAGCGCCGAGTTTTTCAATGGATTTTAGATAGCGCTGCTAGGGATAACATAACTTTTGAATTATACCTACCTATGACTAAAGGTTCTCCAGTAAATTTGGCTAAAACATGTTCCATGTTGCAATAAATTACGCCGTAGGCTTTAAGTAAATAGTATATGGGGGGTCCAGAGGGGCTTGCTTGATTTGTCTGTATAGATCTCGCTTTATTCCAAAATGTGCCAACTTTTATAATTGTAAAAATATGTCCAACAGTTAAGGGGACTTGACCTCCAGACAGCAACGTAAGTTGTTATTGTTACATAAATCGACACCTGAGAGCTTTAATGTTCTGATGGAAGGAAAGCTGAATACAACGCCACATAAAGGTGATACCTAGAACTGATCTATTCAGAATGAGACTAGGAGGATGTAGGAGGATATCAAAATTCTTATGTTTTAACACCAAGATGAAGAACGGTTTTGTTCGTTGATCAAAAACGGAATGTGTATTTAACTACATCATGTGTAGGTAACACCTGCAAAGGTAATCATAATCAACAAGTGGAGGGATTTCAACTTGAATATTAATAGAGGAGAGGGGAAGGCAGGAGCGCCAACCTAATACTTCAAAGCCAAATAACTCTAGTTAGTTCAACACAGTAGGGATGTCAGATTCTTCAAAATGAATCGATTTAACCCTGTACTTGGCAAAAGTACCCCATGACGATTCTTTACAATTTTCCCTCCTAAAGTGTACTTTAGGTCCTCCAAAATCATGGTAAATTGACAAATCTTCTAAAATATTAACATTTGAGCAGGTTTTGAACACATGTGGTATAGTAAGTTCGTATATCGTACACTACCGAGTCACCGATGAATGAGAATAATTCTCATTAATTATTAATTAATAATTAATCAATCTCATTAATTAATTAATAACAATTATTGTTATTAAATAAAATATGTTTCGTTCTATTTCAATCAGAATAAAATTGGAAGAGAGAAGAATCTAAAAAATAAAATAATGGAAGAATCGCTAGTAATTATACTTTCTCACTTGCTGCACGCACCAATGAAATAACGTAGTAAACGTGAATATACATAAATACAACTATGCAGTCTCAATCGATGGCGTAACGAGTTTATCGAAAATTTTGGCAGTTTTCCTATGGCGATTTGTTTCATTTTTCCCTTACCAAAAGATGGAGCTAACTTTTGATCCCTATGTACAAAAAGTTTACTTAAATTCTATTAATATAAAAGATGCACGTAGTTGGATTTGAAACTATGTTTTTTGACATGTTATGTCTTTACTTTGGCATATAAACGAAAAAAGCGTTAAGGTTGGTTTTCTGATGATTTCCGCTTACAATCGAGTCGTTGCTAAGGAACATCTTCGTCATTCGTGTTCGTAGAGAAATGGTTCACCATTCGTTGGAAAGCCTCAAATTTATGCATAAATTATAAAATGCCAAAACCACTGTAGTGAAAGAAACTGAGTTAAAAGAACTGTGAACAACATTCGTGGTGGGAGTTTGTTACGTCAACAAACAATAATTATTGAGAAAGCATATTATTAGAGGGAGGAAGCGTGATTTTGTTGTTTTTATACTCAAAGGATTGTTAGAGTTTGCTATTAAGGGTGAATATTGTTTTGTTTTATAGGCCCTGAAGAAGGTAATAATATTACCTTCTTCAGGGCCTATAAAACAATTAAATTAAAAAACAATCGGGATTAGGGTCAACTGACATAGTAGGAAGCGAAGGTGGCGGGAAGAAGTAACGATAATATCTTTATATTATGAAAAGTTCCAGTGTGTTGCAGACTCGTATCGAAGCGTTCTGTTGAGATTTATTTACAAATAAAAAGGTAGCTAGGTAGGTAACGAGTATCTTTTTTTTTTAATTATAATTATGTCTGAATAATCTAGAATAAACTTAATTGTTTGTATATCCAAATATCATTGCTTGGTTATCGAAACGAAATAAAGCTCGCTTTTGTACGGGAAGTTTCGTTTTGGTTAAGACAAAGACAAAGTACCTAGCTGATGACCATAACTTCAAGTAAAACCTAAAACATAAATTGAGCTACTGGAGTTTAGGTAAAAATATTCTTGGATGAATGGCAACATTGTATGAATTGGAGACTTGGCACTCCAGCACTTTCCTCAGCTCCAACAGAGTCATTTCCTAGAAAACCCATACAAGATTGACAAGTGCCAACGACTTACCAGTCTTCCCGGAAGAAGAAACAATATTGGCGTAGAAAACATTCATTTTAAACTCTATAATCCGTCGGGAACTATACTTTGAACCCTGATTTGTTCTTTTTTCCATCGACTCCAAGAACCAGGGTTCTCAGGAAGGCTCTCCGACCAGCTTTCTCGAGTTCTTAGAAAAGTCTGATGAACCTCACATGGACTCTGACTGATGTCTTGAAAAAGAGGATCAGAGAACCTACAGAATATACCTGGACGAGCGCTTAGTTGCCGGATCTACCTCAATTGTATGCCTCGCCTCAGGGTTTCCTAACGATCCCCAAAAAGAATAAATGCCCTTCAGAAAATATTACCAAAAATTCTGATACCAATTCTGCAAAATTTCCTCGGAATTGGATCTGTTTTGACGATTCATGTCACGAAAAAGTGTATTGCATACCTCCTGCATAAATAATGATAACCAACTAATTTTTTTTCATGTACTGGAAATAAGAAAATGACTTCATGAATTATCAAGATAGGTTGAGGTGGTGCTTCTGCTTCTCATTTTTTGATAATTGTAATAATCAATGATCTTCATCAATTTTCCTCCCCCATTGTGGTTGTGTTGGTTGGTGACTTTAATTTATTTCCCTTAATCAGCTTATGAAAAGGATCTAACAGATTCTCGAATTTTTGAATCGATTCTCTGATTCTTCAGGAGGAAAAAAATAATTATAAATATCCATAGTTTTTTCAAAAGAATCGATACTTTTTTGCCATCGACATGGGAGTATACCCACGCCAATAATAAAGGAAAAAAAAAAAAAAAAAAAAAACACAGCAGTTCAATTACAAGTGCAATGAAATAACTGTCTCCATCGGCATTGCAGTACAAGAAGTACCAATCCAAAGACGTGCTGGACGGGCTGTCAAGACTGGGATTTGCAGTACAAACTACAAACTCAGAATATTCGAAGCTTTTTGCATTGAGCACTCATTGGAAGACCTGGTGAAAGATTCGACTGAGGAGCTGGAAGACCCGAACGAGCCAAAATTACTTTATTGCACGTCCTTCTATCTGTACCCAGTGCATCTATCTAACAACGTTGCCCACCGTTTCCTTTCTATAACTTATACTTATTACTTATACTTCAGACCCACTCAGCGATAAGCAGGAGGAAGCTTGGGCCTCAGCCCCTGCACTCCCTGAAGACGTCGGCTCGACCACATCAAAAACCCAAAAGTGAAGAACACCATGTTATTCTTCTAAACGTCCTTCACATTTACATCTTAAGCTGTTCATTCATGATGTGAATGAATGAATGTTTTTATCGTAGATGAACAAAAAAAAGTCTGCCAAGTGGGTGTGGCACATAGCTTCTTTGTATCCATAACCCTATTGTATAGATGATTCGATGCAGTTAATCTCAAAACATCAATCTCTAAGTACCTTCCACTACCCTCACAGGGGACCATCTACACGCTAATATGAACAATCCTGAGAAATATCGTCGACATCTGATGGAAAATGTAGAAGTTATGGTTGTGGGAAGAA